>BLSH010452812.1:1958041-1969171 GCA_018402905.1 Glandirana rugosa
GCTTGGTTCGGAGCAAAACTTTAGTTTTACCGACGATATTCTGGATATATCTACCGGTTCGGAGCAAAACTCTTGTTCTACCGACGGAATTTTGTTCATATGTTTTATTTTCAGGCGCGAGTGTTGTTGATTCTTCCAGATTTATAATTTTAAACTCCACTTCCCATTGCATCCGACGAGCGTTTGTTGTTGATTAGGTTAACAGGGTTATTTATATTTCTTTTTAACGTCGCGGGATTACTACATTATTTTACAAGCACCTAATGACTACCTTGGTTATATATATACGACTACACATATAAATATTTTATGATATCAAGGTTGCACCCTCTGTTGGGACAATTGGATTAGTTGTTGTTTGCGAGCAGCCTACGTTACCCTTCACCTCAAATTTTAATATTTAGACCTTCTTAGTTGTTGTGAGCGCGGACTTTTATTTTGTATACTTGTTTTAAGGCAGCCATCTTGTTCTCAAAACGAGGCTTGGCCATCTATATAGGTCTTATAGCAGCCATTTTGATTTCAAAACGAGGCTTGGTTCGTTCCTTGAGGTGGCCTTTTTCAAAAAAGAGGCTTGGCTATCCAAGGGTTCACATCCATGGAATGAGGCTTGGTAGAACGGCGGCCATATTGATAACACATGGAATTTGTTTAACGGAGATAGCTGTGCTCTCCCTGTCCTGGACACTATATAATGGCGTGGAGGTGGATAGAGACTCCATGTCCTCGATGATGTCACATATGACTAAACATGTAGGATGTAGTGTATGTTCTGAACCAAGCCTCGTTTTGAAATCAAAATGACTGCTACGAGATCTATATAGGTGGCCAGGCCTCGTTTTGAAAACAAGATGGCCGCTTCAAAACGAGGCTTTGCCATCTATATACAGTAGCTCCCGTAGCAGCCATTTTGATTTCAAAATGAGGCTTGTCCATCTATATAGATCTCGTAGCAGCCATTGGTTCGTTCCTTAAGGCGGCCTTTTTTCAGAAAAAAGGCTTAACTATCCAAGGGTTCCCATCCACGGAACGAGGCTTGGTAGAATGATGACCATATTGATATCACATGGAATTTGTTTAACGGAAACAGCTGCGCTCTCCCTGCCCTGGACACTATATAATGGCATGGAGGTGGATATAGACTCCACGTCCCTCATGATGTTACATATGACAAAACATGTAGGATGTAGTCTATGTCTGAACTAACCACGCCAATTGAGCTTGTATACAAGTCATTTTTTCCTGGGAACTACCATTTTAACCACTGACTATTCGCTGGGTTGCTGTAAGTGTTTAGTACAAAAAAAATGTCAGTTGCCCCCACTTATAAGTGGTCATTACAGCAAGGAGCACTGGAAGGGCAGACCCATGTGAAACAAAAAACAAAGAATTTCCAAGCTCAACTTACCGACCAGCTTGCGACCAACTGAATTAACCTGGCTAACAGTATGCGTTAAAAACGGGTTTGGTTACACACATATGCAAATGCATGCGTAAACTGCAGGCCGGCGGCAATGCACCCTGTATACGCAGAACCTATCTCTGTATAAGAGTCTTCACTCAATGGAAACAGATGCATTTAATGGATAAATGTAGGACAGGTGACTGGAGGAGCCAAACCCTCTTTAACCACTTAAGGACCGGAAGGATTTCCAGCTTTAGGACCGGAGCCCTTTTTGCGATTCGGCGCTGCGTCGCTTTAACTGACAATTGCGTGGTCGTGCGACGTTGTACCCAAACGAAATTTGCGTCCTTTTTTCCCACAAATAGAGCTTTCTTTTGGTGGTATTTGATCACCGCTGCGTCATTTCTGATCGCCGCTATAAACAAAAGAAGAGCGACAATTTTGCAAAAAAACCCAAATTTCTTACTTTTTGCTAACATACAAATCCAAAAAAAAATATAAAAAAACATTTTTTTTCACCGTTTTTGGCCAATTTATATTCTTCATCATATTTGCGATAAAAAAAATCGCAATCGGCGTTTATTGATTGGTTTGCGCAAAAGTGGCCGCGTTTACGGATGATGAGAATTCATTTTTGGGGTTTTTATATTTTTTATTTTTTACTAGTAATGGCGGCGATCTGCGATTTTTAGCGGTACTGCGATATTGGGGCGGACATGTCGGAACGTTTTGACACTTTTTTGGGACCATTGGCATTTATACAGCGATCAGTGCTATAAAAATGCACTGATTACTGTGTAAATGCCATTGGCAGTGAAGGGGTTAACCTGCAGGGGGCGCGCTAAGGGTTAAGTATGTTCCCTGGGCGTGTTCTAACTGTAGGGGGGCTTGCCTAGCTGGTGAAGGGAAGTGGTCACAGCCTTCATGTACGGGATGGCTGTGATCACAGCCCTTCCCCCTCACACAGAGCGGAGGTCCGTGTTTACTTACATAGACCTCCGCTCATTCGCTCCGGGGGGGGCATCGCGGGTGGCCGGCGGCAATCGAAGCCGCCGCACCCGCTCCCTGGCCCCCCCGTACACAGTGAGCGCGCGCCTCCGGCGGCGCGCGCGCGCTCACAATGGCTCTGTATTGCGCCCGCCGTCGTATGACGGCGATTTGCGTTACAGAGCCATTCTGTCGCCGTCAATTGCTGACCAGCGGTTGGCAAGCGGTTAAAGGTACAGAAACACACAGGACACCCAGCACATTGCACAATGGCGGCTAAGATGTAAGTGTGTTGCCTCACCAATATATCAACAATACAAACAAATGTCACCTGCCCCCACCTATAACTGGCCTTTACAGGAAGGAGCACTGGAAGGGCAGACGCATGTCAAACAAAAACCACTGACACCTTAGCCGCCATTGTGCAATGTGCTGGGTGTCCAGTGTGTTTTTGTACCTTTAAGGTACGGCCCAGGCCTGCAGCTTACGCATGCATTTGAAAATGTGTGTAACCAAACCCCTGTTTTTAACGCATGCTGTTAGTCAGGTTAATTTGGTTGGTCGCAAGCTGGTCAGTAAGTTGAGCTTGAAAATTCTTTGCTCCACATATAGAGCCGGGACTGACAGCAACCGAGAACGGGGAGGGGTGAAGAAGACAGCTGAGTCCTCTGGTATAACCCGCACATTGAAGTCACTTCTGGGTCAGTCACGGTCACATACGTCATTTCCAGCCGCGAGGATTGCCGAGTGGAACGCACGCAATCCGAGCACATTGTCGGGAGCTGTGTCACGTTTTCTATGGATGTCTGCTTTACAGTTAAACGTCTGTAAGTAGGTTTTTATATTTGCGCAATAAACCGTGATTTTAGCAGTGTACACTATGGAATCTTTTCATTTTTCTTGAGTGCCTTGGGATCTGGTTTGGCATACGATTATAAGGAATACCACATGTGGTTTCGATCTGGACCAGGATATTAGCCCCCATCAGCCTTTTTTGACCCACTAACTGAAAAGCAGTGGGTCCACATTATCTGGTGAGTGCGGGCACTAAAGGGGGTCACCAGTCACGTCACCACTAATTTGCACTGGATCATGAGATTTGAGCACTGAAGAGCACTTATTGGAGCACTTTGTCACTAATTACAAGTGGACTGTGATATTTATATATGTTATTTCATCACTATTGGACTTTTGTTGGGTTGGCGCTAGTATATTAATTTTCATCTTGGAAATTCTTTGGTTTTTGTTTGACATGAAAGTGTTTAGTAACCTTTTCTCAAAATAAAAGTTTTTATGGTTTTACAGTATGTGGACCCCCTTTTGCTTCCTTATTGGTCACTTCTAAGGAACACCAGGGGTTTGTTTGGCCAGCCATGTTACCTTCCTTTCCAGTCTAACCACTGAGGGATTTGCCTTCAGAGCTGGATCATTATTTAACGCTTGTCTAGACTCCTATAATTTGGAGTCTAGAGACCTGGTAAGCTCACATCCTGTTTATTATCACGGTGAAGGTGCGCCAGGTGGATATTCATCTAAACAATCACATTTCTTTGGATACTACTTCTATGGGCTTTGTTTTCATTTGTCGCTGTAGCACCCTCCTAGGTAGGTGCTAGAAGAAAGTATAGTTTTTGGGTCTTTCTGCTTATCAGGAAGGCTGTTAGGTAAATTTAGATGCTCTCTACCTACCAGGGAGCAGGGATCCATTGATAGGGTCTGTTCATGGTGTTCAGGTGCTGCTCATGTAATCTGAATGTTACACACTGGTCCAATAGGGGGGCATATTGGACAGTGGGAGGAAACCTGACAAATGAGAGCAAAGGCATAGTTACAGCACTGGCCATTGGCAGAAGAAAGTGCCTCAGTGCATGCTGGATGACTGTATATATGCCAAGTGCACATGTGCTTGGGGTCTACGGCTGGAGAGCGGGGTCCCGGAGGGAGGGGGTGGCTGCCCCTCCTCTGTAGAAGCTGCCATGTGGCCTTAGGTTACTGACCTGAGGGCTTGAATCTGAGAATAGCTGCAACCCAGATGTCCTGCAGAGCCAACTGGAAGGGAGACACGCCAGGAAGGATCTGTTTCAGCCTACAGTGAGTAAAGATCCGTGTCATGGGGTCTGTCCTGTGAGGGCCACTCCTTCAGCTAGGAGAGATAGTGAACGGGTGTTAATCAAAGGGGATGCTAGTGAGTGTCCTGAAGATAAACAGTTTCATTATGTCTGCTGCCAGAGCAAGCAAAGAACTTATTCTTCCCATACAAGAGTTGTATGGTATAACAGCAAGTCTGTTACCACATCTAACGTGTGAGGCCGAGTGAGAGTTGTCCTCAATTGTAATTATATCCAGTTGGATTATCCCACTATTCCCTTCTCCTATCCAAGTTCCAGCAATAAATACCAAAAAAAAAAAAAACCCTGGATTGATTATTGGAAACGTGAGAGTATGTGCATTTGTGTGAAAACCCTTAGTAACTGGCTGCAAGATAAAAAGGGGAAAAGCCCATTGAAGTCTACACACAGCAATCCCTACGGGGGCAGTGCTACATTTGGGGGTGTCATCCGGGATAATTGCTGTGCAGTCGGTAGCAGGAGATTAGTTTCCAGTAGCACTGTACTGTGCGGGAAAGTGCGCACCAAAGAGATCTGCCCAGCAGGAGGAGCCACCGCCAGAGAGTCAGCTAGCCTGGGGACGTGCATGGAGATGCCACCTGCGGGCCGCCAATCCGAATGGAAGGAGGGAGTTGAGACGTCACTTCCTCCGCCGGGTATAGATGAGGAGGAGACACGTGTGAGTAGCAAGATGCCAGAGTGAGCCAGAGCATCATGTGTTGGCGGAGAGCTGGCAAAACGGACTGGAATGCAGAATCTAACACTCATGGACAAAGGAGTCCAGTTGGCACCCTGAGGAAGTTTGGCACTTTGCAGCAGAGAAGACATGGAGCATCTAGGACTGGTATGTGGCAGATGGCAGAATGTGTTCGTGCGGTTGTGCGCTTGGGGTCAGTATGGGCACTGCAGTGAGATGTTGCTGAAGCTAGAGCCAAGTGATTGTCAGCCCAGAAAGCTGTATGTGAACTGGGAGACAGGGACCACCTGTGAGATGCTGACACCCATTGTAGCTATCACCTTTGGGAGTGCCGAGAACACCGTTGGGGCCGGGACCAGTAGAGCATACTCGTACCACCATCTGCCAAACCAGGGAGACCCGCATTTCAGAAGTGCAACGCACCCAAGTAGTGGAGGCCGGGCAGAGGCCACAGGGTGCATTGGTCACAGAGGTGGTGACTGAATGGGATTGAGGAACCTAGGAGAATGAAATCCTCCAAGTTCCAGCTCACTTAGTGAAGAGACCGAAGCAGTGGTTATTCGCATAAGGTGTGCAAGGAATCTTGGGTTCTGTGAGGCCTATGCAACAAGGACCCCAAATTTATCCCCACCCTACACTTACACCCAGGCCCAGGCGCAGAACGATGCCTATTCCAGCCTGATCACTAAAGTGGAGATCCCATATGCCCCACCTGGGAGAGGTGACAGGCAGAAGCTTCCTAGGTTCTCTCGATTCCAGAGATACAGTGGGGCAAAAAAGTATTTAGTCAGCCACCAATTGTGCAAGTTCTCCCACTTAAAAAGATGAGAGAGGCCTGTAATTTTCATCATAGGTACACTTCAACTATGAGAGACAGCATGAGAAAAAAAATCCAGAAAATCACATTGTCTGATGTTTAAAGAATTTATTTGCAAATTATGGTGCAAAATAAGTATTTGGTCACCTACAAAAAAGCAAGATTTCTGGCTCTCACAGACCTGTAACTTTTTCTTTAAGAGGCTCCTCTGTCCTCCACTCGTTACCTGTATTAATTGCACCTGTTTGAACTCGTTATCAGTATAATAGACACCTGTCCACAACCTCAAACAGTCAGACTCCAAACTCCACTATGGCCAAGACCAAAGAGCTGTCAAAGGACCCCAGAAACAAAATTGTAGACCTGCACCAGGCTGGGAAGACTGAATCTGCAATAGGTAAGCAGCTTGGTGTGAAGAAATCAACTGTGGGAGCAATTATTAGAAAATGGAAGACATACAAGACCACTGATAATCTCCCTCGATCTGGGGCTCCACTCAAAATCTCACCCTGTGGGGTCAAAATGATCACAAGAACTGTGAGCAAAAATGCCAGAACCACACGGGGGGACCTAGTGAATGACCTGCAGAGAGTTGGGACCAAAGTAACAAAGGCTACCATCAGTAACACACTACGCCACCAGGGACTCAAATCCTGCAGTGCCAGACGTGTCCCCCTGTTTAAGCCAGTTCATATCCGGGTCCGTCTGAAGGTTGCTAGAGAGCATTCGGATGATCCAAAAAGGATTGAGAGAATGCCATATGGTCAGATGAAACCAAAGTAGAACTTTTTGGTAAAAACTCAACTTGTCGTGTTTGGAAGAGAAAGAATGCTGAGTTGCATCCAAAAAACACCATACCTACTGTGAAGCATGGGGGTGGAAACATCATGCTTTGGGGCTGTTTTTCTGCAAAGGGACCAGGACGACTGATCCGTTTAAAGGAAAGAATGAATGGGGACATGTATCGTGAGATTTTGAGTAAGAACCTCCTTCCATCAGCAAGGGCATTGAAGATGAAACATGGCTGGGTCTTTCAGCATGACAATGATCCCAAACACACTGCCCGGTTAATGAAGGAGTGGCTTCGTAAGAAGCATTTCAAGGTCCTGGAGTGGCCTAGCCAGTCTCCAGATCTCAACCCCATAGAAAATTTTTGGAGGGAGTTGAAAATCCGTGTTGCCCAGTGACAGCCCCAAAACATCACTGCTCTAGAGGAGATCTGCATGGAGGAATGGGCCAAACTACCAGCAACAGTGTGTAAAAACCTTGTGGAGACTTACAGAAAACCTTTGACCTCTGTCATTGGCAACAAAGGCTATATAAGTATTGAGATGAACTTTTGTTATTGACCAAATACTTATTTTCCACCATAATTTGCAAATAAATTCTTTAAAAATCAGACAATGTGATTTTCTGAATTTTTTTTTTCTCATTCTGTCTCTCATAGTTGAAGTGTACCTATGATGAAAATGACAGGCCTCTCTCATCTTTTTAAGTGGGAGAACTTGCACAATTGGTGGCTTTTTTGCCCCACTGTATATCCAGAGGAAGGTAGCTATGGAATATGGATATGATTATCCTTATGCTCCTCGGGAAGTAATGGAGGAAATCGAGGCTAAGAGGGGATCTTGGTGTGATGAAGCTGTTTGGGACTTCCTCAATGTCCCCAAGCCACACAGGAACCAGGCTAAGCCTCAGTTATGGGCGACCTTCCTATCCAATAAAGAAAATTGGAATCTAGGAAGATCCATATATATGTGGAAGTCAATCGTTCACATGGAAAAGGCTAGGCTTGTGCCCTCAGTATTCTGGGTTCTGGAGGAAAGATAGTCCAAATACCACATCTGGACCATTATTACTGAGTTTGCCAATTGCCTGGTCAGTTTGAAAACACTGCTTGTTCTAAAGCGGCTGCTAAGCCTGTAGAAGTTACCACAATTATCATGTTGATGTTGGGGCTAAAAGTCCCCTTTTCCCAAATCCCCTTCCCTTCTATCCTTGTGTAGCGCCCTCATAGGTAGGTGCTAGTGAGTGTATATAGTTTTTGGCTTTTCTGCTTAACAGAGGAGCAGACAGGCACATTTTGGTGCTATCTGCCTATCAGAAAGCATTGATTTATGAGTAAGGTCTGCTTAGTGTGCTCTGGTGCTGATTCATGTTGTCTGGAGAGTTTTACACTGTCCAATAGTGTTGGCTCATATCAGACAGTGGGAGGAAAACCCAGTCAGTGACAGCATGTATATGGATGCAGCTCTGACCAATTAAAAGGGGAGGTGTCCCACTGCATTCTGGGTGACTACATCCATATAAAAAGGAGCACATGGGCTCAGTGTTAGAGTTCCTGTCCATCCAGACCTCAGGGGTAGAGGTGTGCAAAACAGCTCCTGGCTGCTAGGCCTGAAGCCTATCCAGGAGGCTGCCGGTTGCTAGGCCTGTCCAAGGCCTATCCGGGTGTTGAAGCTACAACCCAAACTTCTTTTGGCAAGCTGACTGAGGGTGGATGTCCATGAGTCCTGTCTGATATCACTGCTGTGAGTGTCGCTTGGAAGTTGGAAGGAGGCTACCAGCTGTCCTGGGACATTGTGTGAGTACAGACCCCACAAAGGGATCCCCGAGACTGAGTATGTGCTGAAATCCCCCTCTTGCTCCTAGAAGTCAACCTACTGAGTGTGTGAGCTAAAAAGGAGACACTGGCTAATGTCTTGAAGAAGCAAAGTCCGGCTAATTCTCTCTGCTTAAAAAGGAACTTTTTCACTCTATTCAGCCTGCTGTTTAGTGCTGCTGACAGTCTGCTACACAGTTCTATAGAGAACTGTCCTCGCTTGGGAATAGTTAACTTGGAGTATCCCACTGATTCCCTTCTCCTATCCAAGTTCCAGAATAAAGCATTAAAATGCATCCCCTGGACTGGTCATTTAAGATATGGAGCAGAATAGTGTATGTACCTGACAGTGTGGAAATACCATGTAACTAGCTGCAGGATAATCAGAGGGAGACCCGGGCACAATTATTCAAGCGCCTCCTGCGGGGGTAGTGCTACACTTGCAAATAGAGAAGGGGGCTACTGAAGTTGAAACGGCTTCACTACTCAGGAGAAAAGAACTTCTACTGCAGAGGACTTCTTTGATTAAAGCCAGGGGCTACTACCTGGAGGGGGTAAACTCCTAGTTACTAAAGACACTTTGTGAAGATACCTTGTTGAAGACACTTTGCGAAGATATCTTGCTAAAGACACTTTGCGAAGATACTTTGTCAAAGACATTTTGCAAAGATCTTTTGGGCCAGTGGGCCATCAAAGCTGTTGAAATAAATTTGTGCGAGTTGCTGCCAAGCTGAAATGGGCAGTGGTTCATTGTTCTTCAGAAGAGGTCGCCAAAGAGAAGGGCTTCCTTGAAGAGTTTTTACAAATGCCCACAAGTAGGCAAGCCAATGCTAAGACTCCAGCAATGACGGCTGGCCTCAAGGAGAAAATGTGTTGTCCCGATGCTGCAGAAAGAGGGTCACTGTGGGCATCAGTCAGATGGACTGCACACTTCTTCATCCTGGCTTGTGGGTTTGGCTAATAGGAGAGTCAGTACCCTGGTATGCAAGAGGGACTTTGTCTGTTATTAGCCATATGATTCCCTTGGGAACAAATACAGAATGTGTTTAGTAAGCTAGATTGGTAGTGTTGTTCTGTTTGTCTTTTTACAGGAACACAACGGGATAACGGGTCAAGAGTTGCCCTTAGGGGGCTGGACGCATCCACTATCTCTATGTGAACGTTAGTGATAGGTGTCTGTTTAGGTGAGAAAGTCACATCTGGGGAGAGGACAGTCTCACTGTAAGTATGATAGACTGTACAGTTGCTATATGTGTATGTTTTCTTTGCAGGATTGCAAGGAGTATTTATGCCTCAGTGGAGGTTGAAACATTATTGTACATGTAATGATATTGTTGTAGTATAGTTAGTTAGGACACTTAACTGTTTCCCTACCAATCATTCTATGCTTGGCAGGGGGTGCTCTCATACAGTGTACTTGGTAGAGGTTTCTTTGGAAACATTTGTAAATATCCTTGTACGGCAGATGCTTTTTATTTTTTCACTCTAAATTACTGTGCTTATTGCACACATATGGGGTATGCCCCATGGCCCTGTACATATGTTACATTCCCTTTTCCCATTTTACAAGTTTGTGGGATACTCCTTGTAATTTTTATACAGGTATTGTGTAGAGGCGGCTGCCCAAAGCCAGTGAGGACATGGCTTATATTGGAGGGGGGTGGATGTAGCACCCTCCTAGGTAGGTGCTCGAAGATAGTATAGTTTTTGGCTATTTCTGCTTACTAGGAAGGCTGTCAGGTAAATTTAGAATCTCTCTGCCTACCAGGGAGCAGGGATCCATTGATAGGGTCTGCTCATGTTGTCTGAATGGTTCACACTGGTCCAATAGGGGGATATATTGGACAGTGGGAGGAAACACTGACAAATGAGAGCACAGGCATAGTTACGGCACTGGGCATTGGCAGAGGAAAGTGCCTCATTGCATGCTGGGTGACTGTATATATGCCAAGGGCACATGTTCTCGGGGTCTTCGACTGGAGAGCAGGGTCCCGGAGGGAGGGGCGGCTGCCCCTCATCTGTAGAAACTACCAGGCGGCCATAGGTTACTAACCTGAGGGCCTGAGAATAGCTGCATCCCAGATGTCCTGCAGAGCTGACTGGAAGGGAGACACTCCAGGAAAGATCTGTTTCAGCCTACAGTAAGTACAGATCCGTGTCATGGGGGCCCTCCTAAAACTAACAATCTACTAACGGCCAAAGCCAATGGACACTATTCTATACTTCTGCTCCTGGACCTTTCTGCTGCCTTTGAATAAGGTTGACCCCCCCCCCCCTCAAAAAATGTTACTCCATTGGTCTCCATGACTGTACTCTTCGCTTTTTCTTTTCACTCATTCTCTTCCTACTTCTCCAACGGCATCTTCAGTGTCACTTACAATTCTACTTCCTCCTCTCCTCTTCCTTTCTCTGTTAGGGTCCCCCAAGGTTCTGTTATTGGACCTCTTCTAATCTCGATCTACACCTCCTCCCGTGGCTTCCAATACCATCTTTACGCCAACAACACCCAAATTT
>BLSH010452812.1:1969533-1994589 GCA_018402905.1 Glandirana rugosa
TATTGTCTTGGAACCCCCTGGGATTGTCTCTTTCCTTCTCCTCTCCTCCTTCATCTTAACATTCACTGTGACTTCTACGGCAACCTCTTCATCCCTTTCTCTGTTAGGGTCCCCCAAGGTTCTGTTATTGGACCTCTTCTAATCTCGATCTACACCTCCTCCCGTGGCTTCCAATACCATCTTTACGCCAACAACACCCAAATTTTTCTCTCTACTCCTCAGCATACTCCTTCTGTCTCCTCACGTATCACTGATTTACTAACAGACATACAGTATCAGCTTGGATGTCACATCACTTCCTCAAACTCAATCTATCCAAAACTGAGCTCAATACAGAGGGAATTAGAGGGCCCTGCTCGTTAGAGCTTACAAACTAGGAGGGAGGGTCAATTGATACAAAAGGTAATAACTATGGGTATGATCTGATGGAGAAAATAAAAGTACAGTTGTTAGTTGTGGGCAGGATAGGAGAAAATAAAAGTACAGTTGTTAAGTGTGGGCAGGACAGGCTTCTGCTGTCCGTGAAAAATATGGCTGCAGGCCGACATTGGAACTGCACATGCACAGTTCCAAAGCCTGCCGGGCTCAGGCAAGCTCCTACATGCTCGGCTGAGCAGGCACATACGTGGTGAGTTAATGGCGTAATGACGCCATTTTTGAATGGACAGCAGTTGGCACTCGGCTGCCTCGGAGTCAGCAGCATATCAGCGGACATGCCTCCTGACCCAGAGACTGGACCCCGGCTGAAGCCTGTGGGGACTCCCACCACCACCATGCCACTGTAAGCATGGCCACACGGAGACCAGACCCCTGCACCATCCATGATGGTCTGGTCTTCAGGACTCATTGTGGCTGTGCTCACAGTGGAGTGGTGAGAGACCCTCTCCAGCAGCCATGGATCCATCCATGGCTGTTGGAGGGAGACTCCCACCACTCCATTGTGAGCACAGCCACACTGAGTCCTGGAGCCCGGACCATCATGGATGGTACAGGGGTCCGGTCCTGGAGACTGGACCCCTTCACCATCCATCCATGACTGCTATATCTACAGTATGTGATGTCCTCATCCTTCAACCACCTCCTATATCATGTCCGTAGCCTCTAACCACCTCCTGTATCATTTCTGCAGCCTCTAACCACCTCCTGTATCATGTCTGCAGCCTCCAACCATCTCTTGTACCATGTCCGCACTCCGCAGCCTCCAACCACCTTCTGTACCATGCCCGCAGCCTCCAACTACCTCCTGTATCATGTCCGCTGCCTCCAACCACCTCCTGTACCGTGTCTGCAACCTCCAACCACCTCCTGTACTATGTCCGCAGCCTCCAACCATCTCTTGTACCATGTCCGCACTCCGCAGCCTCCAACCACCTTCTGTACCATGCCCGCAGCCTCCAACTACCTCCTGTATCATGTCCGCAGCCTCCAACCACCTCCTGTACCGTGTCTGCAACCTCCAACCACCTCCTGTACTATGTCCGCAGCCTCCAACCACCTCCTGTATCCTGACAGCAGCCTCTAACCACCTCTTGTACCATGTCTGCACTCCGCAGCCTCCAACCTTAAAATGATGCCCCCCCCCCCCCAAAAAAAACTTCTGCGGACGCCCATGCCTATATAGATTAAAGTGCTATCCAAAAAGGCAAAAAAAGGGGGGGGGCTTTCAATTACATACATTAAATTGTAGAACTTAACAGGTCCCATTGAAGCATCACTCAGGTGGCCAAAAAACTACAATGGATAGTCCATACATAAATGGATCTTTTTTTCATTCAGCCAGTGGCTTGAAGTAAAAGTATCGATTTCTCCTTCACACAAGTGAGATGGATGGAGGAGTCTTCCCCACTGAGACATTGTATTCTGACAGTGGCAGCTGCAGCTGCTGATCAAGAAAAAAATGTCAGCATTCCCATTTGACAGAAGTCGATTGTTATTGCACATGGATTGAATTTCGGCCTGTCCTCATACCTCCCAACTTTTTGAAATGGGAACGAGGGACACAATCAGCAAAAGTATGTAGGCATAGGACACATTCCCTGCCACACCCCCTTAAAGGAGAATTGTACCAAAAAAGGGATTAGTTAAATCCACAAGTATTTTTTTTTTTTACCACTACTATTCCTTTATACTGGCTTTTGAAACGTACAAATGCAGCAATTTAGAAATTGGATGAAAGGTTTAGCACTGGGAAACACTTTTCAATAGATAAAAACTGCATTTTATATACAACTATATAGATCAGACCAAAATGAGGGACAAATGAGGAGGAATGAGGGATATTGTTCCAAATCAGGGACAGTCCCTCGAAATCAGGGACAGTTGGGAGCTATGCCTGTCCTTGCTGATGAATTAATACTTTTTATATTTCATATTAGAACTGTGGAACAAGTAGTCCACTAGCCACTGCTGACTACAAATCCTAGCATGATCTGACCTAAAGTCACATACTTCAGTGCAGGGTGTGGGCCTTCCATGTGTCTAACCACCTCTCCGCCATCTGCTAAAGTTCAGTGCCAGGTGAACAGATATTTCCTGTTCACAAATCATCATGATAGATTGTCAGTTCCTTGGATCAGCACTGTGATCATGCAAACACCATTTACATAATAAAGAGATATACACTGCAGAGATTGGGACTGGCCTGCAGGCAGGGAGAGGCTCCCTCTTGCTTTCTCCTAGTTTTCCTCCATCGATCATGGGTTGGGTCAGGCTGTTTATAATGTATCGCTTTCAGCTTAGCTTTCTTTCACAGCAGCGTGTTTGTGCTGTCTTCTCCCTTCCACTACCTAGCCCTCCATATTCCCTTATGCTTTATTTTTCCTGGCTATGTGTTCCTGTCCTCCCCCAATTCCCCCCTTTCCCCTGTTATTGCTTCTCCTTTCTCCAGACCTCCTCCTTCTCCAAAATGATGGTTTTAATGTCAGTAAACAGCAGGCCAGATCTCTGTGGCCCAGAGCACGCCCTCCTCTTCATTCTTTCAGTCCTTCTCCCCCTCTCTCCATGCTGTATCCCCGCCCTGTCTGCCCCCCTCCTTCTCCCTCTGTGTGTCTCTTGCTCTTGTAAACAGGCCTCTCCCACCTTGTGCTGAGCTGGGAATGTTCTCTTGGCTCCAGCAGCTCAACAATTTGGCCTGAAACTGACTGAGCTGATCATAACAAGCTTGGCCCAGGCCGAGAAGGGAGGGAGGGGGACTGATATACAGGAAAATCGGCCTGAGGGGCAGATGAAAGGAAATGGGAAGGAAAAAGGATCACAAGGTGTATTCTGAGTGTGCAAGTCAACATCGCAATGAACACAATTGTACAATACAACATTTGCATTTTACAAACTTTATAATTAGGCGACAGACTGCTAGATTTTTACGTATTGAGGCTTCCATCTCATTTCCAGGGATACTCCCCAGATTTGATCCTTGGAAATATCCCCAGAAATGTCCCAGAACTGACGAATGGGACCATAATATGCATTTGTTTCCTGATTCACATGATTCACATTTTATGAACATGTTCTCGAATTTTAGCTAAGGATTTTTTTAAGGAAAAAGTTATTTAACCACTTGCTGACCACCCGCCGCAGCGTGACGGCAGCAAGGTGGCTCGTTATCGCGAAACACCGTTACAGGACGGCGGCCATGATAACTAGTATTGTGAGCACGCCGCCGCTGTGTTCGGGGGGGGGGGCAGGGAATCGATCGCCACCGGCTGCCCGCGATGGCCCCCACCCGAAGTGAAAGAACGGAGGTCCGTGTATGTATGTGTAAACACGGATCTCCGTTCTGTTAGAGGGGGAAGGGCGATGATCACAGGCTTCCTGTATATGGAAGTCGTGATCACTCCCTTCCCCCAGCCAGGCCAGCCCACATACAGTTAGAACACGCCCAGAGAACACAGTTAAGCCCCCTCCAGGTTAACCCCTTCACTGCCAATGGCATTTACACAGTAATCAGTGCATTTTTATAGCACTGATCACTGTATAAATGCCAATGGTCCCAAAAAAGTGTCAAAATGGTCCGACATGTCCGCTGCAATATCGCAGCACCGCCGCCATTACTAGTAAAAAATAAATAAATAAAAACCCCAGAAATTAATTCTCATCATTCGTAAACGTGGCAACTTTTGCGCAAACCAATCGATAAACACTGATTGCGATTTATTTTTTACCAAAAATATGAGGAAGAATATAAATCGGCCAAAACTGATGAAAAAAAATGTTTTTTTGTATTTTTTATGGATTTGTATGTTAGCTCTGTTTGTGGGAAAAAAAAGGACGCAAATTTAGTTGTCAGTTAAAGCGACGCAGTGCCGAATCACAAAAAGTGCTCTGGTCCTAAAGTGTGAAATGCTTCTGGGGCTGAAGTGGTTAAAGCGGTATTAAACTCAAATTGAATACATTATAGCGTTTTTTTTAACATCTCTAGAAGCTGAACATCACTTCACTAGACACCACTACTCCAGTGATCTCCATTTGCTTCAGGGTCCCATGCCAAGCAGCTGTTTTGCTGCATTGTGAACACTGGTGTCATTCAGAGAATGCTTTGTATTTTCTCCCTGAATGCAAAGTGTTCTTTGATTTGAGGAGGTGAAGAGACAGGGCCATGAAATCATGCTCTCCACCTCGTTCAATCACAGAACACTTTGCATTCATTAAAGCGGAACTAAACCTATCGTTTTAACAGTTTCAAAAAACAGTTATATTCCCGGCATGCTGAGAATGCTAATTTACACTTTTGCTTGTGCTTTCAACTCAACTATCAAACCACCAAATGTCTGGTGTCATAACTGATCACATGTACAGCACCATGGCAGCTGCAGATCAAGCTGAAGCTAAGATGGCAGCTTCCTTGGGTGAAAACGATAGGAGGGTTTAGTTCCACTTTAACCACTTCCACTTTAACCACTTGCCGACCGCCAACCACAGGTTGACGGCGACAAAGTGGTGCGATATCGCAAATCGCCGTCATCTGACGGCGGCTGCGAGATCGCGCTCACTGTGTTCGGGGAGGGCCAGGGAGCGGGTGCGGCGGCCTCGATCGCCACCGGAGTGAAAGAACGGAGGTCCGTGTAAGTAAACACGGACCTCCGTTCTGTGAAGGGGGAAGGGCTGTGATCACAGCCTTCCTCTACACGGAAGCTGCGATCACTTCCCTTCCCCTGCTAGGGCAGTCCCCCCACAGTTAGAACACGCCCAGGGAACATACTTAACCCTTAGAGCGCCCCCTGCAGGTTAACCACTTCACTGCCAATAGCATTTACACAGTAATCAGTGCATTTTTATAGCACTGATCGCTGTATAAATGCCAATGGTCCCAAAAAAGTGTCAAAATGGTCCGACATGTCCGCCCCAATATCGCAGTACCGCTAAAAATCACAGATCGCCGCCATTACTAATAAAAAATAAAAAAAAAAATAAAAACCCCAAAAATTAATTCTCATCGTCCGTAAACGCGGCCACTTTTGCGCAAACCAATCAATAAACGCCGATTGCAATTTTTTTTATCGCAAATATGAGGAAGAATATAAATCGGCCAAAAACTGTGAAAAAAATGTTTTTTTATATTTTTTTTTGGATTTGTATTTTAGCAAAATGTAAGAAATTTGGGTTTTTTTGCAAAATTGTCGCTCTTCTTTTGTTTATAGCGGCAATCAGAAATGACGCAGCGATGATCAAATACCACCAAAAGAAAGCTCTGTTTGTGGGAAAAAAAGGACGCAAATTTAGTTTGGGTACAACGTCGCACGACCGCGCAATTGTCAGTTAAAGCGACGCAGTGCCGAATCGCAAAAAGGGCTCTGGTCTAGAGTTGCCACCTCATCCCTTTAAACCTGAACACATATGAATTACACAGGTTCTTTGGCTGATTAAGGTGGTAATTCAATTCACTTGGTGCCTTATCTGCATTCAATTAGTCCCAGAACCTGTGTAATTCATATGTGTTCGGGTTTAAAGGGATGAGGTGGCAACCCTACTCTGGTCCTAAAGTGTGAAATCCTTCCGGGGCTGAAGTGGTTAATAAAACGCAAATCATTCTCTAAATGGCACTCATGCCAAGCAACTGACCGCCTGTATTCACAAAAGCCGCTTAGCACCTGACTTCAAAGCCTGTGTAGATTACTGTAGTAGCTGTGTCTTCTACAGTGACTTCCAGCTTTTAGAGGAATCCCACAGGTATGTTATATGCAAACATTGATCCAATGTTTCCTTTAGCAAGGAACATACATTCCACATTAATAATTATGTGTGTGTGCTGTAAATTGCCTCCAGCATTGCTCCTGTGTCTTCTTGCCAGAGGCTTCCATTTTGCTGAAGCCCAGAGACCCTTGAACAGCAGTAAATCACCTTTTTACACATTTGGCAACTTTTTTTTTTATCCTAGGAGGTTCTTCCCTCCACTTCCTCATTCCTCATAATGACATCCAAATTAGGCAACCCCTCCCCCCACCTGCAGCCTATGGATTATATGTTACACATCCCAGGAATCTACAGGGCCAGTCTCCCTTCAGCCAAAGTCTCATACATGTTCAATAGAGGGTCAGCTGTGAGCCATCAGGAAAATGGTGGCACTGGATCCTTGGGAGTTTTGAAGACTTTGGGATTTTTGGAAGACTACACTGGACTTTTTGACCTGATAAGTATTTAGAGCTGCTGACTTTTACTTTTTTCAATATGGGTGAAGTTCCTCTTTAAGATGGAAGCAAATGGAACATTTATGTCTGCTTAAAAACACTGGGTTTCCCTTCCCTCTTATGCTTCTGGTAAAACAGAGTGTGTAAATGTGTGAATACCTTTTTTCATTCTGCTCCAGTGTGGCCACATTATGCAGAAGCTCTGCCCTTAGGGTACTTCCACACTGGGGCAGTTTTCAGGCGCTTTAGCGGTAGAAATAGCGCCTGTAAAGCACCTGAAATCTGCCTCTCAATCCTCCCCAGTGTGAAAGCCCGAGTGCAAGCGGTGCGCTTGCAGGACGGGAAAAAAAGTCCTGCAAGCAGCATCTTTGGGGCGGTTTTCCTAAACTGCCCTGCCCATTGGAATGAAGCGCCATGCCAGAGGCATTTTTAACCCCTATTTAACCCCTTCTTGGGGTTTAAAAACACCCCACTAGTGGCCAAAAAGCGCCACTTAAACAGCGGTAAAGCACCGCTAAAATGAGCGGCGCCTTACCGCTGATGCCAGCACCGCCCCAGTGTGAAAGTAGCCTTAAGGTGGAACTTTAGTGAGAAAATTAAAGCGGAGCTCCACCCAAAAGGGAAAGCTCTGCTTGTTTGCACCCTCCTCCCCCCCCTCCACTGCCACATTTGCCACTTTTTGGGGGGAGGGGGGCAGGTACCTGGTTTTGACAGGTACCTGGTTCTGACAGGTACCTGCTCGCACCTCTTGGTAAGTTTGCCGCATGGCGATCTGCATCATGTCTGGACTCTCCTCCTTCCCCCTGCTGCCTTCTGAGACCTGTGTGTGTCCCAGAAGATGACAGGACCATTCAGAAAGCTCAGCGCAGCTTGTGCATGCGCAGTAGGAAACTGGCTGTGAAGCCTGAAGGCTTCACTGACAGTTTCCCTTACTTGCAATGCTGGCACCTGAAGCCGATGGACGAATCGGCCTGGGGTGCTGACATTGCGGGATCCCTGGACAGGTAAGTGTCTTTATTTTAAAAGTTATCAGCTACAGTAGCTGTTGACTTTTATTTATTTTATTTTTTTTACAGGCTGGAACTCCGCTAGGTCTCTTCAGGCTGGCCCCTTTTGCAGGTATAGCTATGTAAAACATTAAAAATAAGTGTCTATACTGTTTAAAATACAATAATACAGTCTCACCCTCTCTGCACATGCTGCACATGTTCAGTTGCTCTCCATTTTAGGCACTCCTAAGTTTGTAGAGACCGACCTGCTGTCAGCCTTAAAAGCGGAATTAAACCCTCCTTTCCTTTACAGCCAAGGGAGCTGCTTCTGTTTGATCTGCAACTGCCATGGTGCTGCACATGTGATCAGTTATGACACCAGCTATTTAATGGTTTGATAGTTTTGTTGAGAACACAAGCAAATGTGACAGTTAGCAATCCTGGCATTCCAGAAATGTAACTGTTTTTTGAAATCGTTAAAGTGGAACTTTACCCATAACAACTTGATAGAAAATAATGTTCTTTAGCAAGGAACATACATTCCACATTAATAGTTATGCTACCAAAATTAGGATATGCAGTAAATTGCCTCCAGCATTGCTCCTGTTTCTTCTTACTGGAGGCTGCCATTTTGTTGAAGCCCAGAGCCCCTGATCAACAGTAAATCATAAAGCGTAACTAAACCTATCAATTTAACAGTTTCAGAAAACAGTTATGTTCCTGGAATGTCGGGATTGCTAACTGTCACATCTGCTTGTGTCTTCAACCAAACTGTCAAACCATCAAATGGCTGGTATCATAACTGATCACATGTGCAGCACCATGGTGGTTGCAGATCAAACTGAATAAGCTTCCTTGGCTGTAAAGGACAGGAGGGTTTCATTCTGCTTTCAGGGTGTCAGCAGATTGGCCTCTACAAATTCAGCAGTGCCTAAAAATATAGAGCAACTGAGTATGTGCAGAGCAGAGTGAGACAGAGTATTTACTGGATTATAAACAGTATAGGCACTTATTTTTGCATGTTTTACATAGCTATACCTGCAAAAGGGGACAGCCTAAAGTTGGACTTAATTTTCTGACTAAAGCTCCACTTTAAATCGATGGGTTTAGTTCTGCTTTGTAATTTACTGCCATTCAGGGGCTCTGGGCTTCATCAAAATGGTAGCCTTCAGCAAGAAGAAATGGGAGCAATGCTGGGGGCAATTTACAGCACACACTCATTTTGGTAGCATAATTATTAATGTGGAATGCATGTTCCTTGCTAAAGAACATTATTTTTATCAAGTTGTTATGGGTAAAGTTCTGCTTTAAATCATAGAGTCGCTGCTGCAGGGCAGAAAAAGGCTAACTGACGACGGGTGGGGCAATGGAAGCTGGCGAGTGATGTCACAGCTTCCAGAATTCAGCCCTGGTTTTGAGTGCTTCTGCCTCACCTGACAACACCAGAGTAGATTGAAAAAAAGGTTGAAAGGATGGGGTAGCCAAAATGTAGAAGTAGTTGTGGGTGTCCTCGCATCCTCAATCAACCTTTCAAGCATGCGGTAATGAGGGGGTAGAGGTGGGGGTATTTAAACAGTGGCCATAAAGTCCAGATGTGTCTGTATTTATCTTAGATATCTTGTGCTATGGCTCCTCTATCTGATTTACCCTATCTTGTCATTTCTATAGGATAGGGGGAATAGTGCTTCTTCTGTGTTGTGGGACAATTGTCTTGGCTACATAAGCAGACATCTTGTGCTTAACGGTGAGGGCGAGGCCGTGTCACATAGAAGATAAGCTTGAGGAGTGAAAGGTGAGGCATAAGCTCATTTTTATTCAACAGTATTTAAATGCAAAAGGTGAATTCCAATTTAATTATCATGTCGGCATTCTTTAGTTATTTGTAGTTATCTTCCCCTGTAGAACTCATTTCTAAAGTTTCATAACTTGATCTATTTCTAAAAAGTTGCTTGAGGGTCAAGAACACTATTTCCATTCATTAGTTCGGCACTTTAAAATTTTAGGAAATACAGTGTCCCATATTTAATTGAGATTTTCAACATTTAGAGTGTCGCAAATTGGAATTTGAGAACAAAATGTGTGGGATTAGTAAGGTACCACAATCGCAGTATACATAATTACTTGTAACACAAGCCTCTCCCTCACCCTAAGTAGTTTTGTTCTCAACTTTCAAAAGACAGTTCACAGTTCACTGTGATCAGAATAATACAACATAAATTCAAGCCGGTTGCCATGGGTACTGTACTTTTATTGATAGTCTGAGTAATACATTTGTGCCTTTTTTCACAGAACTGGCTGGTTTGCAAAACCTGCGTGAGCATGAAATGTGTTCTGTTGATTATCAAACACATATCTGAAATGTAATACCTTGCAGGTTTCCATTCCCCCTTATTTTTTTCCCCTTTTATTTATATTTGGCGATCCTACCTGTTCTATGGTGCCAACACTGTGGTGTATCTATAGATAAGCAGCGTTGTCACCCTAGGAAAGAACAACAAGCACCTCCCTTCCTCCTTTTTAGTAGTTTGAGATACAGTGCCTTGAAAAAGTATTCATACCCCTTGACATTTTCCACATTTTGTCATGTTACAACCAAAAACATAAATGTATTTATTGGGATTCTATGTGATAGACCAACACAAAGTGGCACATAATTGTGAAGTGGAAGGAAAATTTTACAGTATCTCACAAAGTGAGTACACCCCTCACATTTTTGTAAATGTTTTATTATATCTTTTGAAGAAATGACACTTTGCTACAATGTAAAGTAGTGAGTGTACAGCTTGTATAACAGTGTAAATTTGCTGTCCCCTAAAAATAACTCAACATGCAGCCATTAATGTCTAAACCGCTGGCAACAAAAGTGAGTACACCCTTAAGTGAAAATGTCCAAATTGGGCCCAAAGTATCAATATTTTGTGTGGCCGCCATTATTTTCCAGCACTGTCTTAACCCTCTTGGGCATGGAGTTCACCAGAGCTTCGCAGGTTGCCACTGGCGTCCTCCATGATGACATCACAGAGCTGGTGGATGTTAGAGACCTTACACTCTCCAACCTTCCATTTGAGGATGCCCCACATATGCTCAATAGGGTTTAGGACTGGATACATGCTTGGCCAGGCCATCACCTTTACCCTCAGTTTCTTTAGCAAGGCAGTGGTCATCTTGGAGGTGTGTTTGGGATCATTATCATGTTGGAATACTGCCCTGTGTCCCAGTCTCCCAAGGGAGGGGATCATGCTCTGCTTCAATATGTCACAGTACATGTTAGCATTCATGCTTATGCAGCCCCAGACCATGACACTCCCACCACCATGCTTGACTGTAGGCAAGACACACTTGGCTTTGTACTCCTCACCTGGTTGCCACCACACACGCTTGACACCATCTGAACCAAATACGTTTATCTTGTTCTTGATCCATGTCCTTAGTCTGCTTGTCTTCAGCAAACTGTTTGCGGGCTTTCTTGTGCATCATCTTTAGAAGAGGATTCCTTCTGGGACTACAGCCATGCAAACAAATCTGATGCAGTGTACGGCATATGGTCTAAGCACTGACAGGCTGACCCCCCCACCCCTTCAACCTCTGCAGCAATGCTGGCAGCACTCATACATCTATTTCCCAAAGACAACCTCTGGATATGATGCTGAGCACGTGCACTCAACTTCTTTGGCTGACCATGGCGAGACCTGTTCTGAGTGGAACCTGTCCTGTTAAACCGCTGTATGGTCTTGGCTACCATGCTACAGCTCAGATTCAGGGTCTTGGCAGTCTTCTTATAGCCTAAGCTATCTTTATGTAGAGCAACAATTCTTTTTCTCAGATGCTCAGAGAGTTCTTTGCCATGAGGTGCCATGTTGAACTTACAGTGGCCAGTATGAGAGAGTGAGAGCGATAACATCAAATTTAACACCCCTGCTCTCCATTCAAACCTGAGACCTTGTAACACTAATGAGCCACATGACACCAGCGAGGGAAAATGGCTAATTGGGCCCAATTTTGACAGTTTCACTTAGCGGTGTACTCACTTTTGTTGCCAGCGGTTTAGACATTAATGGATGTGTGTTGAGTTATTTTGAGGGGACTGCAAATTTACACTGTTATACAAGCTGTACACTCACTACTTTACATTGTAGAAAAGTGTCATTTTTTTCAGTGTTGTCACATGAAAAGATATAATAAAATATTTTCAAAAATGTGTGGGGTATACTCACTTTTGTGAGATGCTGTACCTTGGGGTGTTTGTTTCCAAAATGGGGCCATTTTGTGTGTAATTCCACTGTCCTGGTGCTCCAGGACCTTCAAAAGTGTAATAGGTAGGAATGAAATTAGATGTGTAATTTATGCTCCTAGAACGGCTGAAGGTACTACTTCAATGTTGGGCCTCTGTATATGGCCAGGCTGTAGAAAAGTCTCACACATGTGGTATCGCCATACTCAGGAGCAGTAGCAGAAAAAAAAAGAACCGTTCAAAAGACCTCATAGAATATACTTTGGGGTGTTTGCTTTCCAAAATGGGGTCATTTTGTGGGTAATTCCACTGTCCTGGTGCTCCAGGGCCTTCAAAAGTGTAATAGGTTGTTAGGAAATTTTATGTGTAATTTATGCTCCTAAAACGCCTGACGGTGCTCCCGGTATGTTGGACCTCTCTATGTGGCCAGGCTGTGGAAAAGTCTCACATGTGGTATCACCATACTCGGGACGAGTAGCAGAATATTTTTTGGGGTGTAATTGGGGTGTAATTTTTGCTATGTACATGCTATGTGTTAGAAATATCTTATGAATTGACCACTTTGTGTACAAAAAAAAAATGTTTTCATTTTCTTTCCATGTTTTCCAAAGAAATGTGGAAAAGAATGAACCTTTCAAAAGACTCATAATGCCTAGGGGGACGTGGCTACCGAGCTCCGAGATGGCTGCTTAACCAAACAGCTGGGATAGCGTCCATCGGGGCCCAAATCGCACATTCGGAGCACACAACATCCACCCTCAAGCCAGAGACAACCCGGGGCTCACTGACAATGGGGAGAAGACGGAAGGAACCCCCTCCACAGCCCAAAAAGCTGACGGGCTTCTTTACCTCACAGGCCAGGCAGGCTGTCATGTACCTGATGGTAGAGTCTGACTTATGCAGGGGGCAAACTCTCTTACGGCCCTGGTTCAAGAACCCCTGATAGTGTAGACAGGGAGTTCTGGAGCACAGGGGGGCACGAGGGCTGGACTTGGTCACCGATGGTCGGTGAGGGTCCACAGAAGGCTTGTGCGGGCACAAGAATGGTGATGCAGGCCAGGTCGGTAGCAGGCTGGTGGTGTGGTACAGATAGGTCGGGCAGGTGGATAGTCTGGCACAAGCAGGATCGGCAACAGGCAGGCCGCAAAAGTACAAAGGGAGCAGGCTGAAGAGAAGTCGTAGACAGTCCTGGTTCGGTGCAGGCAGATAACAGATAGCAGTCCAAGGAAAGTCGGGGTCACAGGAAATCTCTCAAAGTAAATCACAGGGGTCACAGGTAACGGGAACGCTGTAGAACCGACAGCACTTGCTTCCTGGTGCTGTCTGTTTAAATAGGCTGTTTGGTGCCATTGGATGCGCGCATTCGTGCACCCACGCACACACCTGCCACGAGTGCACATGCCTGCACACAGGCGTTCCAGCCAGTGACTCAGTTTGCGTATTCTGACACAGGCACAGCAAAATGGTGCCAGAGCAAGAGACACGTGGCTGAACGAGAAGACAGCCGCCTTCATGTCAGTCTCACAGCATCGGCAACTGGCTATGTCCACACAACTGCCACCCAGCCCCCCCTTCTCTGCAGCCTCCACACCTACAACAAGGAACCCAGCCAAGTCCAGGCAGAGGACGGCTTCCCGAGAAGAGAAATAGGGGGTTCAAGGCATGAAGGTGAGTGACACTAGGCCTCGCATGAGGCACAGCCCGGCACCAGATCCATTTGCAGGATTCCCCACCACAGGGCAGCCAGTCTCCGGTATACTCCTGAAGGACATACTAATGTCCCTTAAGACATCCCTGCAGAACTATTTAATACACTGCAAAAATGCCAGGCAGAGGTACACGGATTGGGAGACAGGTTACACTGTGTGGAAAAGCACATGGGTGAATACTCCACCTCCCATAACACACTAGTGGATGCCCATAATGCCCAAAAAGAAGAAATAATGTGGATAAAAGCCAAATTGGCTGATTTAGAAGACAGATCTAGAAGAAACAACTTAAAGTTAAGGAGGATCCCCGAAACAATACAGCCTGCCCAACTGCAACAATATGCCCAAGATCTGTTCTCCGCCATGGTGCCCTCTCAATCAGCTCTTGAAATCACGATAGACAGAATATACAAGGTACCCAAGCTCTCCTTCCTATCTGACGAGGTACCTAGAGATGTTGTCCTGAGACTTCATTTTTATTGTGCCAAAGAGCTCAATCTGGCAGCATTCCGCAACCCAGACAACTGCCCGGCCCAAAACGCCTCAATTCTAATCCTCCCGGACCTCTCCAGACACACACTCCAGCATAGACGAAACTTAGCTACAATCACCAAAGCCCTATGCAACCATCAGATTCCACACAAATGGAAATACCCTGCACTGCTGTTAGCCTCCCACAATGGATCCACCATCATAGCCTCTCTAGAAGAAGGCCTGCTAGCCCTGTGTCAGTGGGGCATCATCCCAGAACCTACGCAGGATCTCAACCCAACTTCAACATTACTGCCCACAAACCAAGATTGGCAAGTAGTTTTGCGCAAGAAATCTTCCAAAAAGAAAAGACACCCAAGGAGCTACCGATAATTCTTCAAGCGACAATCCAAACCCAAAACCTCCCGGCTATGGATAAGCACGACTTATGTTTACAATCCCCTCTAAGTTCTTCGCACATAGTTGTGCGACCAAGGATGCCATTGAGGATTCCTTCCTCACAGTTCTAACTTGTTTATTTTATATACAGTTTGCTACATCGAACTCTGTTCCTTGTTTCTTTGGTACATCATCGCAAATTGGAGAACACCGCAAAACACCTTCTGGCAAGATCATGTCACCTAGACCAACAAGACCAAACCACCATCAAACCCAAGCAAGATATCCATCCAACACAACAGCAAAGCAGACTCATCTACTTCCTACGCGTGAAACAGTAAATGACACACCCCTCCACCACACAAACATGCAAGCCACGAACAATATATTTTAAGTGCGTATCACTAAATGTCAAAGTGCTAAATCATCCAGCCAAGAGACACTCCATGAGGAAAGAAGCACAGAGACTCAAAGCAGACATCCTAAGCATTCAGGAAACACACTTTTTGGCATCTGAGATCCCTAAGTGCACCCACAAAAACTATCCTCACATTTTTGTCTCCTGTGCCTCCCAGAAGAAAAGGGGAGTTCTCATGGCTATACGAGACTCCCTAACCTTCCACCTAAATACACCTCAAATATGAGAACCTATTACTATGTGGGGACTTTAACGTCACCTCAGACCCCCTTCTGGATACATCTTCCAAAAAATCACATCGCAAACCCATGTTAAAAGACTTACTACATGCGGAGGAATTGTATGATGTCTGGAGGTGTCAACACTCCTGTGAGAGAGACTACTCTTACTTTTCCCCCAGACATCATACATACTCCAGAATAGATATGTTTATAACTGATAAGTGGCTGTTCCAGAAGATCTCTGAATCTAGAATATATGATATATTGTGTTCAGATTATGCTGCTGTCTCTATAACAATAGAGGAAAAGAGTGTCCCTCTTCAATTCCCATCTGGAGATGCAACACAAGATTAAATCAAGATAAAACAACTTCCAAAATCATTACTCAACACCTAACTGACTTTTTCACCTTAAACAGTGGGTCAGTTGCAGATCCTTACACACTCTGATCCGCCCACAAGGCGTACATCAGAGGGGTACTGATCCAGCAAGGCGCCAGGGCTAAGAGATGCTTCTGGCTCGTAGGGTCAAAACAGTGCAAACTAAAGCCAGGATATCCCACCTGATCTACCCAACCCAAAACCACAAAATTACCAACCCACAGGCAATTGCCGATCAATTTGCTGACTTCTACAGCTCACTCTACAACCTTAAAGATGACTCCACCACCCCACAAAAGATAATATACTCTCCGTTTTGGGAAGAATCAACCTCCCCAAACTTTCTGAAACCCTGTAATGAGGACCACATACCTGATAGTTGAGCCTGTCTCTTGTTGAAGGAGACCTCTCATACAGCCCTGGCTCAGAGCCCTTCGGAGTGGGGACAGTGGTCTCGTGAGCACAGCGAGGTAGGAGTGCCTCTTGTCTGCAGCTGTAGACCGGATGCTGGAAGCAGAGCCTGGAACACTGGATAGCAGACGGGCTGGAATAGGAACAACAGCAGATGATCAGCAATCACAGTAGCTGGATACAGGCAGGCAGAAGAGGCATGAGACAAGCTGGGTCGGGCACGGATCAGCAAGCAGGCAGAATCAGCAGACAAGGGATGGTCGGAGAACAGGCCGGGTTGAGTAACAGGTATCAGGCTGGCAGAAGAAGAGACGTCAAACAAGCTGGGTCAGGATTGGAGAAGGTAGAATGGTCTAGGCAAGCTGGGTCGAGCAGGTAGTTGATCAGGTTGCAGATAACGGATAGCAGGTATCAGGAACGGACTAGCTGCAGATCAAACAGCACTTCAGCCAAAGTCTGACGTCCTTTTAAAGGCCCATGTGATGTGCTGACAAAGATGCTGGGTCCTAGAACCCTCCTGCTCTGACAGATTCTGGATCCTAGAGTCCTCCTGCTCTTGGTGTCCTGACAACATCCCTGCGCATGCGTACATGTGCGCGCTTCCAAACGGTCGTGGGAATCTTCGCTTGAATCCGTGCGCGCGCGATCGCAGCGCTCTTCTGGATCCCTGACAAACCCACCTCACTCAAGTGAACTGTCCATTTAGCGCATCTGAAATTAATAGAATTGTAGCATCTCTTCCCATTGGCCAAATTCCCAGGCCCAGATGGCCTGTCAAATGAGTACTTCAAAATGTTCAATGTAATCAATATATTAGATACGGCAGCACAAACCTCACGATTCCCACAAATCTGCTTCTCAACAGTGACATTGATTTAATAATAGTCTTTTACTTTGCTGACTATCTCTGTATATCTGTACTCCATCCCTTGTAACAACAACGATATATACCGTACCAATATTTGTTATGTTCTTTTCTTTAAAAACTCAATAAAAATCTAATAATAGTAAAAAAAAAAGACTCATAATGCCTCATAGAATATACGTTGGGGTGTTGGCTTTCCAAAATGGGGTCATTTTGTGGGTAATTCCATTGTCCTGGTGCTCCAGAGCCTTCAAAAGTTTAATAGGTCATTAGGAAATTAGATGTGTAATTTATGCTCCTAGAACGCCTGACGGTGCTCCCTGCATGTTGGACCTCTCTATGCGGCCAGGCTGTGAAAAAGTCTCACACATGTGGTATCACCATAGCAGAATGTATTTTGTGGTGTAATTGGAAGTATGCGTATGCTGTGTGTGAGAAATAACTTGTTATGACAATTTTGTGTAAAAAAAAAATAATAATTATTTCTTAATTTTCCCAATAATTGTGGGAAAAAATTACAACTCAAAAAACTTGCCATGCCTCTTACTAAATACCTTGGACTGTCTGCTTTTCAAAAAGGGGTCATGTAGGGGTATTTGTACTTTCCTGACATTTCAGGGCCTCAAGAAATGAGGTAGGCTGTCAGTGCATCAGGTGTGATCAATTTTCAATGATTGGCACCATAGCTTGTAGACTCTATAACTTTCACACAGACCAAATAATATCCACTAATTTGGGTTATTTTTACCAAAGATATGTGGCAGTATAAGCCTTGGCACAAATTTATGAACAAAAATTACTTATTTGCAATATCATAGAAATTAAAAAAGTGTTTTTTTTTTTAATGTTCGCTCTTTTTTCACTTATGTTGCAAAAAATAAAAAACCCAGGTGATTAAATACCACAAAAAGAAAGCTCTATAAAAAATGATAAAAACTTTGGGTACAGTCTTGCATGACTGTGTAAATGGCATTCAAAGAGTGAGAGCACTGAAAAGCCGAAAATTGGTCAGGGCAGGAAGGGGGTTATAAGTCCCCTGTATTGAAGCGGTTAAAATAACCAAAAAAGATAATAATCTTGTGCTTGGTGTTTTAGGATTAGACTAAATTAGATTATGGACCTATACCGAAGTATTAACATCAAACTTGCTGGGAGAATTTCTGCTTTTGGTTATGATTTTTGCCAATGATGAGAATTCAGACTGGTGCAGAATTTTAGGTATATAATTAAATATACGTCTACTTTAAAGGATCCAAACAATTAAGTAAGGGTGAGGTCCAGGAGCGTTCTCAGCATAACATTCTCTTCATTTGCAGCATGCAAAGACTAAAAACAATTAAAACACATCTGGCCAAGGGCCGTTTCTCTTGCAGTGCGCACACTTTCTCAAGGGCGTTTGAATTGAGAAAGCATGCTCACCACATGAGAATGGTTGTTGGCCAGATGTCTTTTATTAGCCTTTGCATACTATGAATAAAGAGAGTGTTTGCCTTAGTGTTGCCTTATTGTTTCTTATTGCTTAGATACTCTATCTGTAAGTAAGCACTACAACCCAGACCTGTGCATGTGTGTAAAAAGAGAAATAATGGGATCTCCTTGGACAGTCTCTTTGATTCAGAGGTAGATGTCTGCAGCCTCCCTTTCTTTTAAAATAAGCGACACACACTTTTTTGTGTTTTTTATTAAACAATACTTTGAAGGATAACTGTGTTTTTTTTTTATGCAAAAGAAAAAAATAGAATTAAGATTGTTATAGAAAAGTGTGAGGGTGATGATTGTGCTGTTTAAGATTATTTTAGGCCACAAGAAAAGTAATTCTAATTGCTCACATAGTTTTGACAAATTGTTGGAAAATATCTGGGTAACCGGGCCAATGCCTACATACAATCCTTTGCAGAAAGAGTACAAAAAACTATAATTACAATTGTCCTAGAAAATTGTAAGGTTGATGATTGTGCTGTTTAAGGTTACTTTAGGGCATCTCTTTCTACGGCATAAGTACCTCTATTGTTCACTGAGTTTTGACAAATTGTTGGAAAATATCTGGGTGATGGGGCCAATACTTACATACAATACATTCTGGCAAGAGTACAAACATTATCACACAGAGTTCCTAGATTATTGACTCCACATAAGGCATACAATCTAGGGTATTTTGTCTCATGCACACAGGATGTTAAAAAAAAGTCCTAAAAACATCAGTATCTTATCAGTGATTTTTTACAGCTTTTATTAGCGTTATATTACCAGCGGTTTTGCACATTTTTTCGTGTTTTTAACGGGCCAGCGTTTTTTTTTTCTTTCCTCAATTGATCGAAAACATCCAAAAACGTTGGGGATCGGCGTTTAGCCATGTTTTTGAGCATTTGAGCGTTTTTACAACTGAAAAACGTCTCTCAGAACTCACTGGTCTTGGGATTTTTTTACAGCTTAACCACTTCAGCCCTGAAAGGATTTCCCACTGTAGGACCAGAGCACTTTTTGCGATTCGGCACTGCGTCGCTTTAACTGACAATTGCGCGGTCGTCCGACGTTGTACCAAATTAAATTTGCGTCCTTTTTTCCCACAAATAGAGCTTACTTTTGGTGGTATTTGATCAGCTCTGCGTCATTTCCGATCACCGCTATAAACAAAAAAGAGCAACAATTTTGCACAAAAAAAACAATTTTTCTTACTTCTTGCTAAAATACAAATCCAAAAAAAAATATAAAAAAATTTTTTTTTCATCGGTTTTGGCCGATTTATATTCTTCCTCATATTTTTGGTAAAAAAAAATCGCAATTGGCCACATTTACAAATGATGAGAATTCATTTCTGCAGTTCTTATTTTTTTTTACGTTTTTTACTGGTAATGGTGGCGATTTCGTGATTTTTAGCGGTACTGCGATATTGGGGTGGATATGTCGGACATTTTTGACACTTTTTTGGGACCAATGACATTTATACAGCGATCAGAAATTTAAATGTCCACTGATTACTGTATAAATGTCATTGGCAGTGAAGGGGGTAACCTGCAGGGGGAGATCTAGGGGTTAACTGTGTTCCCTAGGCGTGTTCTAACTGTTAGAGGGCTGGACTGTTATGGGCATAAGAGATCTAACTGATCCCAGTGACAGGGATCAGTAGATCTCCTATGTCCCCACTGACAGAGCGGGGAATCGCCGTGTTTACATCGGCGGTTCCCCTCTCTTTGGCTCTGGCAGCTCATTGCGGCTCGCCGACGGACATCGGGTCCACCTGAGCCACGGGCACACTCCTCCGGGCTTGCTGCCACTCCGCGAATCGCCTTCTGTTTGCGGCGATTCACGGGACACGTCCACACTGCCGCAATAAATATGCTGCTCACGGTGTGGAACCGGTTAAAAACGTTCCAGCCAAAAACAGTTGCTAACAGCCTATGTGTGCATGAACACATAGGATAACATGATGCAGGGTTTATTGACTGTAGAAAAAAACGTCTGCAGCTAAAAACAGCAGCTTTAGGCTCCATGCACACTGAAGCTGATAAACGACAGTTTATGGTCGTTTGGGCTTTTTTTTAACAGCCCATAAACGCCCCTTTGTTATCCTGGGTGTCCATGTGCACATAGATGTTTATTGTCGTTTAACAGCAGTGGTGTTTATGGGCTGTTATCTGAACACCCTGAATTGGCGTTCAGGAGTCGTTCTTCTGACCACAAAAACTGCTGGATGCCGATAAACGCTGATAAACGCTCATAAACCCCGCTAAATGGCAGTTTATCGGCTTCCAGTGCTTTTTGTAGTCAATGGAAGCCAATGAAGTGAAAAAAAAGCTTAAAAACGCTGACACCGATAAACGCGCAAAAACGTGCATAGACGCTGCTTACAAAACGCTGCTAAAAGCATGTTTTCTAAGCAGTATCTTCTGCCACATAATCCGATGCCCAGAGAGTGTCCAGTGTGCACAGAGCCTAAACCAGTCAAAAAATGTCCTGTGTGCATGAGGCCTTACAGTTCTGTTATTGAAAGAGTGATGGGGCCAATACTTCCCTCTTTTAATCAGGAAGAGAGTAAATTGTGTTAGGTAATGCCCTCAGGGCCCAATGCACTTTTTTCTCACCTCATTGTTCAGGGAGACATACAGCATGGACATCTATGGGTAGTGTATGATAAGTTTATGTAATTGCGCATGGGTGGTCAGCTAAGACTATTGACCTGATATCGCATGTGCAGTGCAGGGATTGAAGCCCACACCAACTGTATACCTGGTTCTCATTTTAATAACCCCCCCTCCTTTCAAATGAATCTGATGTATAAAATACTTATGTTTCTCCTCATTCCAGCAATATTGACTATACAGCCCCACCTGACACAGCACAACCTTCACTAAGGAATTGTCCCTGCTGGGTCCTCTACTTATTTTGCATGCATGTTGCAGCCCCATTCATTGTTTTGGACTCTATGGTGGCCTCTACTCTATGGTGACCTCTAGCCACTCAATGGAGTATGGCTCCCACATAGGAATTAATTGGACAGTGGAGTGCATGTGCAGTGAGAAAAGGACCTGGTAGGAATGCTGGAATGGGGAAGGAAACAAGTATCTTACACTGCAGGCAGCACTTAGGGGGGCGAGGGCAATAATTAAAGTACAACTGTACTAAGGAACAGTTGCCCTTTAAAGAGTAAGTAAAGGTAAATTAAAAAAATATATACATATCTGAAATACATGCACATTTGTTTAAACCCAGCAAATGCAGAAAAATACCTGTTGATCAACCAGAAATGCACTCTTCTAAGTACTGTTGTGGGCTGACAACACACATATTTTTAGGGACTGCCTGTTGTCAGCCCCTGCCCAGTGCCTTTAGCTAAACTACTAAACTAGTCTAAAGCTGGTCATATACTCATAGTTAGAAGAATTACAGGTATGGATACTTTTACATAATTACATTGGTCCAACTTAGAGCAATATAACTATGCATATACCATACCTGTGGGATCACCCAGGAAGATGAAAATCACTGTAATAAGCTTCTCTATTACAGTGATCTTCACCAGCTTTTGGGTCCCATGGCAAGCAGCTACCCTTATGCATTGTGAACACAAGAGGTCACCCACTCAGCACAGGTGCCATTAAAATAATGCTTTGCATTTTCTCAATGAATGCAAAGCATTCTGAGATTGTGATGTCTCTGTCTCATCTCTCCACCTCATCCAATCAGAGAACTCTTTGTATTTATTGAGAAAATGCAAGGCGATCTTTGAATGGCGTCTGGGCTGAGCAGGCAACCTCCTCTGTTCACAATGCAGAAGGGCAGCCACTTGGCACATGAACCCGGAAGTAAGTGGAGATCACAATAGTAGCGGTGCCTACTACAGTGATTTCCAGCTCCTAGAGGGATGCCACAGGTATGGTATATGCATATTTACGTTGGTCCAAGCTGTAAAAATATCTATATTTGGAGTTTTTCTTTAACAGATTCATTCATCCACGCAATACAGCCCATATACAGCCCAGATGAATGAATCTCCCTCTGTGGCTATTGTATTCTAACAGCCAGCTCTGTCAGTTGCCAAAATACCCAAACAGCAGCTGCATCTGATTGGATGCAACCTGTATTTGTCAAAAAAAATTCCCGCAGACTAATTGGACAAAAGTTGATTGAACAATTGACTTTTGTCAAATAGAGCGGACTGGCAGAGTCTCCCATTGAGCGAATTTCATATATTTTCTTAGGAATTGGTCAAAATCTGCACAGTGTATGGCCAGCTTTACTCTCAGATCTCTACAACATGATGGCTGAACATTCTGATAACAACTAAGGTCCCTTTCACACAGCCATTCTGTTCAGGTCCGCCTGTTCTTTTTTCGGTGGATCTATGCATTCTATGGAGCGATGGATGTCAGCGGTGACATGTTCGCTGCCACCCGCCACTCTCCGATCCACTCCTGTCCCGTAAAGTCAGACGGATGGAAACCCTATTTTTCCATCCGTCTGGGGATCGGATCGGATGACAACAGACAGTCGGTCTGTTGTCATCCGATTTCCCATAGAGGAGAACGGGGCCCTGACAGATCCCTCTCCGCACAGTGAGCAGAGACGGATTTGTCAGGGGGATCAGTGGATCGATCCCCACTGAACAAAGCGGAACCCGCACACAGACATGGCCATGTTAAAAACGGCCATAAGAGAATTTTTGAGATAAAACAACTATGACCAATAAAGAGCCTATAAGAGACGCTCATTCACTTTCCATCTGAAGTTCCACATTTACAGGGAACACCGTAAGGCTATCAATATAAGTGATAAGGTTATATTCCCTATATTGCATATTATTAGGTTCACAAGAGCCAACGATTATATAACTTGGCAATGATCTGCACACAAAAACTGGATATTTAATATTCATTGGTCCTCAGACACATGGTTGTGCAAGATGAGTTAGGATAAAGATAAGCAAAATAGTCTCCCTAGAAAATATTTTAAATTATTTTAACATACTGAAAACTATACACTTATTGCATCTGTCTTCCCTGCTAACACCATTCTGGGCTCAGAGCCTGGAAGATTTCTAACACAAATGACTCTTTGCAGGGCCATTGTCAAGAAACTGATTGGATGAGTTGCTGGATCTAGTTGATGGAAAGTACAATTCTCTTGAGAGCTGGAAAGCCTTTTACATGGAATTGCCCAACACTGGACCTTTTCAGTGCAGTATAAAATGACCTATTCCAAAACACTTGGATGATAGACTGACTGTTTGGCCTACACATAGATTCAAACATCTGTTATGATACCCTTTCATTGTATGAAAAGCAAAATGTGCTATAATAAAAGAAAAGGTTTCTTTTAAATGAGTAGTTTAATCTTATAGAGTAGAGCCATTTTTGCATTATTGGGGAAAACTATTCCTGGTTCTCAAAGGCAATTGGATAACATGCCAAATCAACATTCTTCTGTGCATTTTTCAAAAATATTTTTTTATTCTTTTGCCCTGTAAGTATAATAAAGAAAAACGTATTCAATTATTTAAACATAATAAATCCTATTTGTAACCATAATTTTACATTGATTTATACAGCTGCTAAGAGTTCAAATATATAAAATTACTTACACATCTAATGACTTCAAAGAGACAGTCTCCCCTTGCCTATGCAGGACAAGGTGGCAGTGTTTCTGAAAAGGGTTTCCTTAACCACTTGACCTCCGTAAGATTTACCCCCCTTCCTGACCAGGCCATCTTTTTTGTGATGCAGCACTGCGTTCGCACCTAAGAAACCTTTGAATAAGTTCAACACATTTATTGATATTCAAAAAGATATAAGAAAGTTTAACATCAAAAGATATTTTCTCTCTTATCTGATTTCAGAGGATAAATGAAGAGATGATGAACCTCAACAGGTTTAAACAGGGCTTAGAAATGCCTCTCTATTTAACCCTCCAGGTAAACCATCACCCAATATAAGTGTATTTAAAGAATTAGATCTTAAAGAGTTGGATCAGGCCAAATTTAGAAGGGTACAGCAGACAGAAATTGATGAGGGAATCAGGTCCCTATGCAGTCGTAAAGACCTTATCATCTGCCCAGCGGATAAGGGGGGTGGGGGGGGGGGATTGTTCTATTGAGAAGACAAGATTATCTGGAAGAGATGGAAAATCTTTTGTCAGATTGGGATACGTATATGATTCTTAACAGGAATCCCACTCAAACATATAAAAAAACAACTATACCGAATTGTAGAGAGAGGATATGTTTCCCAGGTGATAAATAAAAAGGAAAGGGGATTTCTGGTACCAATGCCACCCAAGATCCCTATATTTACCACTTGCCAAAGGTGCACAAAAGTTTGATAAACCCACTTGGAAGACCTATTGTGAGTGGTATCAACTCTGTCACCTCATGTATCGGGAAGTATGTGGATGTGTTCCTACAGCCCTTAGTTAACAAAACTCCAGCCTTTTTAAGGGACACCATGCAAGTAATAAAAGAAATTTCAGAGTTAACTATTGTGGAAAATTCCCTTTTGGTAACAGCAGATGTGTCATCGCTATCTACCATTATACCACATCAAAGGGGCTATAAGGCTGCTGAATATTTTTTAGATGAAGACACCAATCTAACTGCCTCACTCAACAGTTTGTATTGGAGCTTCTAAGGTTTGCTATGGAGCATAACTATTTCTTTTATGAAGGAAAATATTACTTGCAGAAGACTGGTGTGGCGATTGGGGGAAAATTTGCCCCCAGCCTCGCCAATCTCTTTATAGCCTTATGGAAAATGGAAGCGATTTTTTTCAAATAGGAGTCCTCATTTAAGTTTTTGGTGTCGCTACATAGAGGACGCCTTCTTTATATGGGGGGGGGGGGGGGGGGGG
>BLSH010452812.1:1998032-2010552 GCA_018402905.1 Glandirana rugosa
ATGTGTATCTTGACGTGATGTTACGTGGAGTTTTCACCAGGACCCCTCGTTTATACCTATTTCGACGACTTCCCTTCCATATGAGAATTTCGCGAATTTCCCTAACATTTCCGTGTGTCCATTCAGACACAGAGCCGTGACCCAGCAATGGGGGAGCAATTTGCGCCGTGCTGCTGTCTCAGCCAATGAGGAGGGGAGTCCCGGGCAGCTTAGACACTCCTGCATCATTGCTGGATAAAGATGGGTTTAGGTAAGTATTGGAGGGGCTGAGGGAGGCTGCTGCACACAGAAGGTTTTTTTTATCTTAATCCATAGAATACATTAAGATAAAAAAAACCTTCTGCCTTTACAATCCCTTTAAGCGCTTTAAGAGTATACCTTCCCTTCAGCAGCTTTATCCATATTTGCTCCCCAGGACCACTTTTGAGGTGCATTGTAGTGCAGTTCTATGTGTATGGTGTCACTGAAGGGACTATATTTACTTTGCTGTATAGAGGAACTGCAAGCGCCATACCATATTGTGTTTTTGTGCTGAGAACTGAGCCTGCTCTACTCAAATGGTCTGACTTGTGCTGATAGCCCCCTTCCCCCCACACAGCCATTCACTGGAAAGACCAGTGTGCTGCTGCTTTTCCTCCCTCAGCTCTCTACAATCTTTATGCAGCTGAGAGCAGAGGTTATATGATCACTTCTAAAAATATAATGTTTTGACTTTTAATTTCTATTATAAACTGAATGGGTTTTAAAAGGGGAGGGTTAACATACATTTTTAAGTCTGCTATTATCACCACCATCCCGGCAATGCCAACATCTTCACCTGGTCTTTTTCTGAGTTGGGCATCTGTAGACATCTTGACGCGCCAACCCGGGGTGAGGTAACTCCCACATATGCACATAGGAGTCAATTCATTCTGGCAAACACTCTGGCACAGGCATGCCAAGAATGTACATTGAGGTGTGCATTGCAAACGCCCATTTATGACTGGTTCTCTTTAATACTTACAACACACTTTGCGGATTGTTGACAATATTATTATCTGTCATGCTTGTAAAGATGGTTGACTTACTGTAATTCATTAGTATTTGGTGCCACCTTTATACCCTGTTCCACATTGTTATGCAAACAATATTTTTCTCATTTACCTAAATAATTGATGTAAACAACAGTCAGCATAATTCTCATGTTATCAACTATTAAGAGTACAATTCAAATTTTATTAAAAAAACCTCCTAATGATAACCGTATTTTTAAAAAAATAAAAAACTTACAATGCACTGTTCCAAATTATTACGCCTAGTAAGTTTCAAAACACTTTATAGGTTGTAAAGAACTGAAAATTGTCATTTGTTGTATTTGCAGCATATTTACTGAAATCAAAAGCTATTCCAATCAAACTTTGAACAACATTTTAACTTTTTGAACATTTTAACAGGTCACGTTACATTTTAACATAGGACCCCTTATTTGATAGCAGCTTCACAAGCCTTGCATCCATTGAACTTGTGAGTTTTTGGACAGTTTCTGCTTGAATTTGTTTGCAAGATGTCATAATAGCCACCCAGAGCTGCTGTTTGGATGTAAACTGCCTCCCACCCTCATAGATCTTTTGCTTTAGGATGCTCCAAAGGTTCTCAATAGGATTGAGGTCAGGAGAGGATGGAGGCTACACCATGACTTTCTCTCCTTTTATCCCCATAGCAGCCTTTGATGCAGGGGTATTCTTTGCAGCATGAGATGGTGCATTGTCATGCATGATGATGATTTTATTACGGAAAGCATAGTTCTTCCTTCTGTACCAGGGAAGGAAGTGGTCAGTCAGGAACTCCACATACTTTGCAGAGGTCATCTTTACACCTTTGGGGGGCCGACCAGCTCTCTTCCCATGATTCCGGCCCAAAACATGACTCCACCAACGCCTTGCTGACGTTGCAGCCTTGTTGGAACAGGGTGGCCATCCACCTACCATCCACTATTCCATCCATCTGGACCATCCAGGGTTGCCCAGCACTCATCAGTGAACAGGACTGTTTGAAAATTAGTCTTCATGTATTTTTCTGCCCAATGCAGCCGTTTCTGCTTGTGAGCATTGGTTAGTGGTGGCCGAATGGAAGGTTTATGTTGCAAGACTCTGGAGGACTCTACACCTTGATGTCCGTGGGACTCCAGAGGCACCAGCAGCTTCAAATATCTGTTTGCTGCTATGTAATGGTGTTTTAGTAGCTGCTCTCTTGATCCGATCCATGGATCTGGCAGAAATCTTCCTCAAAGTGCCTTTATCTGCACGAACCCGTCTGTGCTCTGAATCAGCCACAAATCTCTCAATAGTGCGATGATCACGCTTAAGTTTTCGTGAAATATCTAATGTTTTCATACCTTGTCCAAGGCATTGAACTATTTCACTCTTTTCGGCAGCAGAGAGATCCTTTCTCTTCCCCATATTGCTTGAAAATGTTGCTCTGCTTAATAATGTGGAACACCCTCCTTTAGTAGTTTTTCCTTTAATTGGGCTCACCTGGCAATCTCATTATCACAGGTGTCTGAGATTGTTTTCAGTGATCAAAAGAGCCCTGAGACACAATGCCATCCATGAGTTAAATTGAAAAATGTAATCTTTGTGACACTGAAATAGAATTTGCATAATAATTTGGAACAGGGTGTAAAGTGATTGTAAACCCTCACCTTGTAAAACAACCCATTCAGTTTAAAATAAAAATGAAAGACAAAACATTTTTGTATAGATAAAAAAAAAAAAATTATAGATACCTTCTTTTTTCCTTTTTTATAAGTGATTATATATCCCTCTGTTCTCAGCTGCATACGAGCTGCGGGAGGAGAAGCAGCAGCACACTGAGCTTCCAAGTGAATGGCTGTGCAGTGAAGGTCTGATCATTGGAAGAGAGTATACTGAGTTGCCAGCATAGCTAGAGAACTAACCACAGTGTGCTCTCTTGCTTAGTGTGGTTAGTTTTTAAGAGGAAAGCAAGGGGACTAGCGGGATCACCAGGGGTTTTTACATAAAGGAAGCAATACAAAGATACCAGGATACTTTTTCATATGCAGGCACATATCAGGAATATGACGTTTTTAAGTGACAAAATGCTTTAGGCCGGGTTCACATATGTGCAGCCGCGGTTTACAGCAGGGGGTCCAGTGCATTCCTGTTCACCGGTTCAGGTGCGAATCAGGTCAAAATTTTTGCCTGAATTTGCACCTGAATCTGACCCAAAGACGCACAGGACCCTTTTGGAACCGCGGCCGACCCAGACCTGTGTTATTCATTGTGAGCCGGCCACACTCGCCTGTCATGCGAATTGGATGCGGAGAATCCCACATCCAACTCGCACATATGTGAACCCGACTTTAAGCTGCGCTAACAGGCTGCAGTCAAACTATTACACTTGCCACAGTTCACCCAATATTAAAAATGTAATTCTGTTCAGACTCTAGTGTGTTAATGGCAGTGCCTATGTCTTTACAAAAAAAAAAAAATACCCACTGAGTGATTTTTGTCCCGTTCATTAGGAACCAGCTCAAATTTGCACAGTGTATGGGCAGTGTATGCCTCTATAACCAATCGTAGTGCTCTGTGCAGGAGCTTGTCATTTATACTCAGCTCTGCTTTCTGCTGTTGACATAAATAGACAATTTAGAGTTGAGGGCATAGTTCACCCAACATTTTATTAAACTTAGTAGGACAAGTAGGGGGAATTCACTTCCTGCCCTAGAGACACAACAGATCCCACACTCTAGAGCAGTGCTTCTCGACCTTTTTTCAGTCAATGCACCCTTTAAAATGATACACAGTCTTAAGGCTCCCTTTAAAATTATAGACAATCTCAAGGCACCCATTCTAAAATGTAAAAAACAATTCTAATAGTTTCACATAATGCAGCAACATCAACACATAGGACACCCAACATTAGGGGTGATATTTTTCTTCCAAAGCAAATACACTTTTGCACACTGGTGCTGACTAGTATTCCACTGTTTCTCTTCTCCCTCAGTTTGTCTCCATCACTTAGCTAATGTCACCCCACTGCTGAAGGAGAGAGGCAGGGGAGGGTCAAACAAGGATGCTGTGCAGGCGATCAACACCCTTCTTATCAACACTGATGACATCACTGGTTGTTAGGACACCGGTGGCTGGAATGTTGAAATGGTGTACAATAAAAACCTGTTTGTGTAATTAAAAGGCAGGCTTCATCCACCTTCTGGCTTGTATACATTTTTGGGCAATTTTTAGACATTTTGCTAAGGCACCCTTGAAGAAACCTCAAGACACCCTGGTTGAAAAAGGCTGCTCTAGACAAATTAATGTATTTGCATCAAACACAGAAATATAGAAAACGTATTCTTTAACATTCAAGTATATATTTTTTTTTATTCCAAGCATGTTTCAATTCACATACAGTTAAAGTGACACTAATCAATATCCTTATTCTCCAAAAATAATCCATATGCATCCACTACTTAAAGAGGCTGTAAACCCCCCCCCCCCCAAAAAAAACAAAACAGTAATGCTGGCCATACACTATATGAAAAATCGGCTGAAAGAGTTTTTGAAAAACAAACACATGGTCGTGAGAGCAAACGATTTTGCCATCATGTACTGACCGAAATTTGATCGCAAAATCGTTCAACTGACATAAATGAATCAATTTTTCGTTAATTTTGTCACATAAGCCCAGTGCAAACTGTTCTGGCGAGAAACACATTAACATTTCAATTTATCGTCCATTCGGCCGAAGTTTTCAAACCTTTCCTTTGATTTATCGGCTCAAAAATGTCACAACCAATTTTCGATCAGTGCCTATTAACTAGACGATAAACAAATGAACTATCCAAATTACAGATTTTCAAACGATAAGTGTATGGCCAACATAAGAAAAAGGCATAATGAGCTATTATGGATTGCATACTAGCTCATTATGAAATACTTACCTTAGAACAAAGCCCTCCAGCAGCACCCGCACACCGCTGAGATTGCTGACATCTTCGCGGGTTATGGCGCTGTGAGTGGCCGGAGCTGCGATGACGTCACTCCCATGCATGCATGCAGGAGCTGCCAGTCACCACACATGCTCTGAAGAAACGGGACGGGCGGCCGCTCCTTCAGAGCGCATGCGCCGATGACATAATAGGTGGTGTATGCAGTAAATATCTCCTAAACAGTGCACATTTAGGAGATATTTACAATACCTATAGGTAAGCCTTATTATAGGCTTATCTATAGGTACAAACAATACAGGGAGGTTTACTTCCTCTTTAAAGCGGAGTTACACACTTTTTTTGTTGATTAAAAGTCAGCAGCTACAAAAAGTGTAGCTGCTGACTTTTAATAAACAGTAACTTACCTGTCTCCCGATCCAGCGACGGCTGCTCCCGAAGCCTCGCTTGTCTCCCCCCTCCTCCCGATGGCCCCACTATTCCTAGCATGGACGACCGGCCCGGCTTCATGGCCGGGCACCCACTGCGCATGCGCGAGTCGCGCTGCGCATTCCTAGTGGCCAGGCAATCTTCTGGGACCTGTGACGTGTCCCAGAAGCTTGCCAGGAGGGAGGGGCCGCCTAGGAGGAGAGGAGGAGTCACCTAGGCGGCCCCGAGGCAGAAGGTGGAAGAGGGACAGGAAGTCCCTCTGAAACCTGGGGACACACTTAACCCCCCCAAAAAAAATTACATGCCAAATGTGGCATGTAAGGGGGCGAGGAGTGCTTAAAGTGGAAGTTCCATTTTTGGGTGGAACTACGCTTTAATTACTGTAATCATTTTGTAATAATTTTTTTTATTCAAAATATTCTAAGTGCCAGTTCACACAGGGACGGCTTCAAAGTCGCCCGATTCTCTTCCGACTTTGAAGCCGCCCCGTACAGCGTGACTTCAGCTCTATAGAAGTCAATTTAAGCCGCTCCGAAGTTGCCCCAAAGTAGTACAGGAACCTTTTTCTAAGTAGTCCTATTAGAACGGTTCCATTGTACTGCATGGAGCACGACTTGTCAGGCGACTAAGTCAACTGACAAGTTGCCCCTGTGTGAACCGGCACTTACTGTATATAATCACCCATGTGGGATCAGGAGATGTCTCTGCCCCCTGGCAACCACCCGTGTGGTAGTTCTGACAGAGGTGAGTTAACACTTATGGCTAGGTCCAAGCCTCTTTTTTGGCAATCGTAAATCTCTTTAATAATGATGACAATACACATAATATATATACACAATATATGTGCATTCAATTATTATTTTTATATTTATTTTTTTTCTCCTTCCACCCCCACGTTCATCTCTGCTGGGTGGGCCAATTAATCAATCTATCAATTAAGTTTTATATCAACGTATCTAAGTTTTCTCATATAAGCGCTGGGCATTGGCATCCAGACTAGCGTGGCTCTGGGGAAGGGGGTGCAGCCCCGAAACGCATCAGACTATACCTGTGTTGTGTCCGCACTGTTGATATTGTGCAATTTTATGGCCCACTGTGGGTCACCACTCTTGTGGTTATCCATTTAAAATTTTCAAAACACCTATTAAATGTGTTTGGTAATGCACTAGGTGTGCGCCCCTTCCTTTTGTTTGGTTTTGTAGTCTCTATAGCAACCTTTCTCAACCTTTTCAACACCGAGGAACCCGTGAAATAATTCCCCAGTCTCGGGGAACCCCTGCAAAAAAATAAAAATCTACAACTCATGATACATTAGTGTGATGGTCAATGGGAAGAATGCTCCTTACACTTGTGGTCATTGAGAAGAATTATTCCCTTACAGACAGCTAAAAAGATCAATGATGTCATTGGGAATTTATCTGAGAGGTAGAAATTGACCATTGCTCAAGGATCACAATAGGTAAGTGGAAACCCGATTTGGGGTTCCATGGACTTTAAAGGTGCCAAAAATATCAAACAAAAATTAAATAAAATCATCAGAGTTTTTTATTTGTACAAAACATTATTTTTTAAAAGAAATATGAAAGTTCATGTATAAGAGCCATTTTTACAATGGCTTCATCAGCAAGAACAGATCATACAGATTGTCAGCTGAAACCCACTCAACATGTTTCACCCGACAAACGGGCTTCCTCAGGAGACATGTTGGGGCTGACTTCGTCCTCATGTTCTGTCCCTACCCTCCTATCTACAAGACACAGGAGACCTTCTAAGAACCTTGGAGGGCCTACATATCCCTCAGGGTTCTTGGTTTGTAGCCATAGATGTGGAGGCTCTTTATAACTCCATACCTCACAATCAGGGCATTGAGGTTGTTGGTTTGCTCCTATCTGAACGACAGGACACTTCCTGGCCCTATAATTTGTTTATCCTAAACTTATTGGAATTCATCTTGCAAAATAACATCTTCATGTTTAATGGCTCCCACTACCTCCAGATGCAGGGAGTGGCGATGGGGACTCGGTGTGCCCCATCGTACGCTAACCTGTACCTGGGGGGTGGGAGCGCAATCTTTTCTTTAGGGAGGACCTACAGGACCTCTTTGAAAAGGTCCTGATATGGCGAAGATACATAGATGATGTATTTCTTATTTGGACAGGGACTTTTGAAGAATTATCCATGTTCATGAACTGTTTGAGGAAGAACATGTTCAACCTCACCTATTGTGATATATTGTTCTATTTGGACCTGGTGCTATTTGGCCTCTCTCTTGCCCATTCTCTCTTAACCCTTGCTCAAGGAACCCCTAGCAACCTCTGGAGGAACCCTAAGGTTCCACAGAACCCTGGTTGAGAAACCCTACTCTATAGGATCACCCCATCTGAGGAGGGAAGCATCCACCTGGTCTTTGTAACACTGATGTCCTTGTTGCCATTTAAAACTATGAAAGACCTCTCCAGCGCTGGAAGTGACTGTTGTTTTGTCCTTTGTGAGCTCCCTAACTTCTCCTTTTTCCCCTTACTTCCATCTCTTAGGAACCAGTAGATCATGTTTGTTGCGGTCATGTGCACTGCTCTATGCACACTACAAATCCCATGGTCCATAGTCCCTAATCCTTAGTCTGACCCAAAAGTGAGCAACAGAGAGCAAGAACATGGGGAACAAACTTAGTCACCCTCTAATAAGAAGTTGGGCCAAAGCAGCAAAATAAAAGAAAATTTGGAGCTTTTTTTACTCAATACCTCTGCTGTCAGTCTGTTCCAAACATCCACAGTGTCTGCATGCCTTTACAATAGGAGTACAGGAGATGTCTAAAATTTGACTTGTATCTTAGTGCAGACTTCTGAGAAAATTGGTGCGCCAATCACACAAGCAGAGGCGTATGGAATGCCTCTAGGTTGCTATATTGCATTGAATACTACAGAGAATTACAGTTGCTGCAGAATGAAAGAAAAAAGGTTATTTTTAATAGCATTAAATTATAACATGGCTTGTCTAGCAATTGTGCACATTGTATTTGCTATTGCTTTTATTTGCTATTGTTTTTTACCCTTCCGTCTCTCACCATAGCTTCAGATATGCATTTCCAGTTTACTTACTTTGGCATGCCACCTCTATCCTTTTTATTGGCTCTTGAAATCAAAGAGGACTCAAAACCCACAGTTATGTGAACAAGCAAATCTTGGAATACACATACCTGTCTCATAAACATACATGCTTCACCCTACCCACAATATCCCAAAAAACATTGTGTTTTGTACATGGTTAAAGGGCTTTTAAACCACAGTTTTTAGACTGCATTAAGCTGCTTGCTTTCGCCAATATACATTATGTAATGTTACCAGGATCACTCTTGTATGGAGATTTATATTACAAACAAGCTTACAGTTTAAAGTGGTTGTAAACCCTATTTTATTCCCCCTAAAATAAAAACACTAGTATATTGCACAGAGTGGATCTGAAACTCCTCTTCAGTGAGGCCAGGGGAGGAGATAAGGCAGTACAGCTGGCCCGCCTGTACAGGGCCCCATCAGTTCAAAAGGAAGGCCCAGGCACCTGCCGAGCAGGAGTGATGGTTGGACTGCCTTATTGCCAACTCTTCTGGCTCCCCCTGCAGCTCTGCTGGTGTCTCCTCCTTTTCCTTCCTCTGGATACACTGCAGGGGAATTGTTATCTGCGTCCCTTCCCCCATGCTCTCCGGGCCTCCGTGTGCCCCCGTCCTCTGCAGTGTTGCTGGCTTCCCTCCCCTCCTCTCCCACCAGCAGCTGCTGAGGGCACACAGGGGAATGTTTCAGGATGGAGAGCAGGGGGACGGTAAATATGTCCTATTTATCATCCCTTCCTAACCTGAATTTACACAATGAGCGATTGCTTCCGATCACTCACTGTGTCCATTCATCACTGAAGCACAGTAAAAATGTGAGTGGTGTACTCACTTTTGTGAGATACTGTACATGATGCAGTCTGTCACTAACATTAACAAAGCAGTGTTTGTTTTTTTAGTCCTCCCTGTAACTTACTTTTTTATCTCCTGACCCTGCTGTTATTTTTCAACTTTGTGCAGCAAAAGTAGCAGTTAGAGGATTAAGACACAAACATGTGAGGGGTGTACTCACTTTTGTGAGATACTGTATGTGTTTTATCTTAACATGTTGTTGAGTTGGTGTATCGGAGATCAGGGGCATATATAGGAGATTTAAAGTGAACAGCACCTTAAAGCGGAGTTCTACCCTTTTAAAGGTCAACAGCTACAAAAAGTGTAGCTGCTGCCTTTTAATAATCAGACACTCACCAGTCCCAGGCTCTAGTGATGCGGCCGCCCGCTGCCTCACTCTTCTCCCCCTCCTCCGTGCGGCACCGGAATCACAAGTGGCTTCAAAGCCGGCGAGCACTGTGCATGCTCGAGCCGCGCTGCACGCTGTGAATGACCGGTGTATCTTCTGGGACCTGTGACGTGTTCCAGAAGATCGCCAGGAGGGAGGGGGACAGATGAACTTCCTTCTGGCTCAGTGGCGCCAGGAGAAGAAGTGGGGTGTTAAAACAGGGTCCCCGCTCCCCTCAAAAAAAATGACATGCCAATTGTGGCATTTCAGGGGGTCACCTACACTTAAAGCGGAAGTTCCACTTTTGGGTGGAACTCCGCTTTAATATCCTAGGTATTCACTGTAATCCTTTGGAGAACATTGCAGTATATTTTCAACCCTTCTATTCAAAGTGGAGTGAGCTGGAATAGCTGGAAGTCCTATGGGCACTGATACCAAGGCTTATATGTGCCTTACGCGAGGTGAGAGTTCTGTGAGCATGGGTGTTCATTACACAGAGGTGGAAGTGCATGGAGTAGTATGATACCTTAAGAACACATGTAATCTGTCACTGAACCAGAGAGGAGATTGGATTTTGGACATATATCACATTCATCATTTGGACTGCATTTATTATCATACCTTTTTTTTTTCACTTTTGAGAGTGGCACAATTGACTTGGTTTTCCTTTTTATTGATTAATTATTTAATTAATTATTTATATAATAATTATTTTTCACACCTGGTATAGTAGTTACACCAGGATTACAGGAACCGCATTTACACTCTGGATAAATTGAGTCACCTATTTGAGTTGTAGCATTGTATACCTTTTTGTTGTTTCACTTATAAGTTCAATATCATTATTTATTTAGTAATCCAGGTTGAGGTGATGTGCGCAACTTTTACTATTCACTTCCCATTCATTCACTGTCCAGTGCAGCTGAGGCTGCAGAGAAAGGGACTGAGGAATCTCTTTCCATAGTCCATTTCTCTATCTCAAATGTGAGGCATCAGAGTTATGTATAGATCCCTGATATTTCACCAAAGGCCCCCAACAGGGCAGTTAAAAAATGTAAAAAAAGAAAAAAAGAGGGGGCCCTGTCAGGTATGCTGTACGGGGCCCCGTGATTTCTAAAAGCAGCCCTGCCTGCAGCAGATGGGCACAGTGCTGAATCAGGAATGGACTCAGGTAAGTGTTGAAGGGGAAGCTGGGGCAGTTGCTATTTACAGGGTATTTTTACCATAATGCAGAGAATGCATTAAGGTAATAACCTTTGCCTTTAGAGTAGAAAAAGGGTGAAAATTCCTGGCTGGTAACTTTTTTGCCACTGAAAAAATTTCCCTTCTCTTCCTGTCCTAGAGATGCAATAAAAACATAGAGGAAATCTCAAAACTGTCTTAATACAATTATCTTTGGAGCAGGGGCCCCTAGTGAAAGATTTTTCTTTACCTCTTGTTCTAGGGAAAACACTAATGTTGGATTTGCCCTCACTTTTTGTCTTGGTGACAAGAGCCAGAAGGGCAAACCAAGTGACGAATTTCCCCAATGGGGACAAAAACAGCGATAAAAAGGTTGACCCTTTCCCATTCCATCCAAAAAAAGTTTTACCTGTTAATAATATTAATTCTAATCTTTAGAGTTGCCAGATCTATGGATTAATACATATAAGTAACCTCTTGCCGATTGCATAACGCATATATGCGGTGACTGAATAAATTAAGTTATGCGCCCATGTCACTGTAAGTTTATGTGCTAAGATTATGGTCATTGCTCACTCCCAGCACACTAACCAAGCTGTTGTTGACAGCTCTCGGTCACAGCTTCTGATTGGGAACCAGCAAGACGGGCTACTGATCATGTGACTGCTCTGAGGGGGGCACTTCTACTGAATCTGAATCTTTGATTTATTATGCATTTGTATAGAATTATGCATCTTCAGCTTTCTGCTTGATCCGGGAGCAGTGGTATTGCTGATAGATGTTCAAAATACAGAGAACTATAGCAACAATAACTCCCATAAATTATGTTTTAGGTTAGGTTGCGATCACTTATATGGAAACAACTGTTCAGATTTTTCCTTCCTCTAGAAAGGAAGTCATAATGGAAACTTGTTTAATGTCTTCCATATGAAAATGGAAAGGATCTGTCTGCATGAAAAGGAGCACATATTTATGAACATAAAATGATTCAGTTACAAGAAGACCATTTATATTAATGATCTTAGCAGTTTCTTCACTAATAAAGTAAATTATGTCACCAAAACATCATTTTGGAAGCCTTTACACTGCGAAGAAGCATTTAAAATGATGTATATGCCCAGGAGTATTTTTAAAGTCAAAACATTTCTTTGTCTTCAGTATATTATGGAAGGGCTAGCACTACTGTCAAGGTTTTTTTTCAAACATTAAAAAATATATATATATTTTTGATCTTCTGCTTACAAATGATAATACTAATAAAAGCATCCATAATAGATATTACAAATACAACAGTCTTGTATACATATTATTATAAAAACCATGTAATACTGTACGTTTAGTGGAAGTAAAGTCAAAATCAAACCTAGTGAAAGCTGACAGCAGCACCCACCCACAAATATCCACAAGCATAATTGTTAGTAAAAAGGACTTGCCAGTGTTCCTGGCCGCTTCCGCGGTGGTGCGCGCGCTCCCGTGCACACCCGCGCCTATTTAAACTCTGGACATCCTGCACCAAGTTGCTGCTCGTTCTACAGCGTTCCAGACCTGTGGGCCTCAGCTCCCTACCTGTTCCTGTGTTTCACCTGTTTCCTGTTGAACCGGCTTGTTCTGACAACATAAACATTATAGATAATACCTA
>BLSH010452812.1:2022367-2053148 GCA_018402905.1 Glandirana rugosa
TTTCCCTCTGAAATGTCAATGTTATGTCAAGTCCTGTTCTCTCAACCCGTCCCGGCAGAATTACTCGCCCGTGGGGACCCGTTTCGGGTCCCCGGGGTCGACGTACCCCCCGGGGACGTAAAAGGGACAGGGGATAGTTCAGGTAGTCAGCCACACCCCCGCCCCGCCCACCAGCTCCATCATCACAGGAGAATCCATTTTTCCACAGGCAGAGGGGTGTCTTTAGAGGCTGGCAGCCCTAGGAGACTGATGGCACAGCTCTGCAGCCAGAGGGAATGTCTCAGCCCTTGCAAGCTGATAGAGCAGAGGAGGGGGAGTGTTACACACAGCCTCCCCCACTCCACTGATCTGCTGGACTTGATAGGGGACAGGGAAAATGCAGGGGCCCCCCATGCAGCTGGGGCCCCTGGGCTTTGCCCAGGGGTGCCCGCTCATTAAGACGGCCCTGCCCAACTCTCTTGTCCTGAACTGTATTGTAACTGTAAAGTCTCCCTTTATTTTGTAAAGCTGATGGAGCTGCCCTCTCTAATCTATTGCGTGAACTGCTGGTTGGAGGTCCAGATGGAGATGTTAACTACAGAGCTGTCGATCGGACGCTTCTTACCCACTCCACTGTATAGCAGGCATCATAGAGGCAGTTGGCTGGTTGGCATGTATGCTTCCTGCCATCTTGCCCCCTCCCTCCCCCACAGTGGGCTTTTGGGATCTTCTGCATTTTTTGCATTGCAATGTTACTGATAATTGATTCCACCTTAAACCAAGGTAAAGAAGGCGCTCTCCTCTTACAAGTGTCTTGTGTCCAAATCACAGGCCCTTCAGGCCTGTCTGAGGCCTACTTTTATAAAAAATATGGAAAAAGTAATCAGTGCTGAGGTCTTTAGCTATAGTAAAAATAGCTCTTTAACTTTATATACAAAGTTGGCCATGCACAGATAAAATCTTCATCTCAGAAATGCTACGTTTACATTTCAGATCCAAATGTTGCCCTTTTTCAAACTCGGAGCACAGATAAAAGATCTACTGTATGTTCTACTATATCTGAAAACCTTTGTGCAGACCATGTTTTCTGGATTATCATTTATTTTGAATATGGGAGAATTCAAGTAAGAAAGCTCCTCAAGGTGGTATTCATTTTTTTTGATTACAGTTATTTTGACTATCTTTTCACCAGTCTATCCATTTTCCACCATTTTTTCACTTGCAGTCAGTAAAATCTTATGTTTTAAGGTGGTCTGGGTATTATTATTTTACTGTAATGATCGGTGGCCACCCATGTTTATGATTTATTCAGGATTACATTATTGCAGTATGAATAACTCTGTACGCATTCATGCCAAACCTTTAGAGTACCAAATAGCAGACTCCATCAGATTGTAATAAAATGATTTTGCAATACTAAATAATTTGTTCATTATAACTTGATCCTGCAAAAATAAGCAGTATTGTACGATACATTTGTTCTCAGCTCCATGCTTTAACACTTAACTGCCCTAATTCGTACACTTAATCTAACCCCTATAGTAAGCCTTTAAAGTGTATGTATAGCCAAAACATTTTTGTTTGGGATAGAACAGGGAAGGGTCAGATTTTTTTTTGCTGTCTGAGTATCTGCTTGGAATTTTCCCTTCACTTCTTATCCCAGGGATGCAAGAGGAAGTAAGAAAAAGGAATTTCCTTTTTTGTAATAATTGGGGATGCACCGATACCATTTTTTTTAGTACTCACCGAGTACTGATACTCGCTGCAGCTGTTTTGTTTACACTTCAGCTGTCAGCAATGGTACACAGCATTGAAAAGTTATTTAAAAATGAAATCATTTCTTTTTCATTTTGAGCTCTTTTCAATGTGAAATGTGTAAATATGTGTTACAGATGTAAAAATATTAACAAACAAAGCAAACAAAAAAAAAGTTAAAATTATTAAGCAAACAAAAAAAAACAGTTGGAAAATAATAATTAATAGGAGAATAAGGAGTTGATTAAGGCTGATTAGAGTAAATGAAGTATTAACCACTTAAGGTGGTATTTGATCCCCTCTGTGTCACTTCTGATCACCGCTATTAACAAAAAAAGAGCGACTATTTTGAAAAAGAAAAAAAATATTTTTTACTTTTTGCTATAATACATATCGAAAAAAAATATATATAAAAAAACAAATGTAATCATCAGTTTTGGCCGATGTATATTCTTCCTCATATTTGTGGTAAAAAAAAAATTGCAATCGGCGTTTATTGATTGGTTTGCGCAAAAGTTGCCACGTTTACAAACCATGAGAATTAATTTATGGTGTTTTTACTATTTTTTTCTTTTACTAGTAATGGCAGCGATCTGCGATTTTTACCGGGACTGATATTACAGCAGACATGTTGGACATTTTTTACACTTTTTTGGGACCAATGACAATTATACAGCGATCAGAAATTTAAATATCCACTGATTACTGTGTAAATGTCATTGGCAGTGAAGGGGTTAACCTGCAGGGGGCGATCTAGGGGTTAACTGTGTTTCTTAGGCGTGTTCTAATTGTGAGGGGGGCTGGGCTGCCAGGGGCATAAGAGATCTAACTGATCCCAGTGACAGGGATCAGTAGACCTCTTACATGCCGCCTGACATAGCGGGGAACTGCCGTGTTTACATTGGCGGTTCCCCGTTTTTCTTCTCTGCCAGGTCATCGCGGGTAGCCGGCAGACATCGAGTCACAAGTGCAAGCACAAACGAACCGCCGTTTATAGACGGCGATTGGCGGGACGCTGCCACTCTGCAGCAGTAAATGTACGCGAGCCGGTCGGGAACCAGTTAATAATGGCTTAGCAGTTGTATTGTCCGCTTGGTCATTTTTACCTACAGGTAAGCCTATAATAAGGCTTACTGTACCTGTAGGTAAAATGAATATCTCCTAAACCTGTAAGGTTGCATGCAGCTGCTGACGTCAATGACGCGGGGGTAACGTCATTGCAGCTCCAGCCACTCACAGCGCCAGAGCTGCGAACCCGGAAGAAATGCAGAGGGAACATGTTAGCTCCCTCAGCAGTGACCGGGCGGCCCTGTGGGTGTTTTTTTGGGGGTTTTTTGGGTATACAACTGCTTTAAACAGAGGCACATTTAATAATAATAAAAAATAAATAAATACACTTTTTTTTACTTGACGGGTTGCTTTAAACTGACTTGATCTGTAGATGAAAAACAGAAAAATAAAAAAAGAAACAATGTTTCTGTATATCTTTCGGTTTCAGCGCTGAGCAATATTGTTGATAAACATTGCCTGGCTGCTTCTTTTTTTTACAGTTCCAATTACCAGAACTTCATTACACTTCAGCTGTCAACAGGAGAACCCCACTGACAGCTAAATGAGTCATCGGTTGTTAAGGACGCAGCAGCCCCACTCCTTAACAGCCGGTAATTGCCAGCTTTTTTTTTTTACATTTCAGCTGTTAGTGGGGGAATTCCACTGACAGCTAGAAGAACCGAGCCTGAAATGATCAAATGCTTTGTATCGGCACTGATACAGATACTGGTATCGGTATCAGTGCAACCCTAGTAATAATGGTCATCAGTACAAATAGAGAGGTGAATCTCCACAATGGGAACATAGGCAGCAAAAAATAATCTTGACAGGGAATCTAACTAAGATTATAGAAAGAGAAATACTATAAATTTACGCTGACAGAGGTTACTGAAGCATAACCCTGTAAGAAGAGGGAAAATACATAACTTTCCAGCAGGCAGCAAAGGAAATCTTCAATCTCTTCATCAGCTATGGCACAGCTACTGAACTTTGCATGCATGTTGATTAGCTAGCCCTCCGCTGTGGTTTCTCCCACTACCCCCTACATCAATACAGGATACACAGTGGGAGACACAGTATCTGACATACCCAGAATTGTTGATCAGCAGGAGCCTGAGAGTTATGATTTCCCTCACCAGAAAGGTAAGTATTCCTCCTCTATTTTATGGGGTTATTTTTCTGTAAAGTATACCTGCTAGTGACAGACTCATACCCATCCAACACTTACACCAGAGTACACCGCTAAGACTCAATTTCTATGGGCTCATTCACACTAGCGGTTGGGGAGTAGTAAAAACTTCCAGTTGAGCTATGCTTTAACCGGCCCCTCAACTGCAACCCCCTTTGACTGCAGAGGCAGCAGCCGGAAATGTGTACACATGCTGTGGTTGTGATGCGTTGCTTCATGGCTGTGGCAGAAAGTTTACCCCCTGCTGCTTCGGTGGGTGTAGTGCCCACTGAATGCAAACCATTCAGGTGAAAGGGGCTGTTTGGCAAGTACTCTGCAACTGCATGCAATGCATATGGTTGTGGCACTAGTTCAGTGATCAAGGGATTATTGCAGGTGGAGAGGAGGCAACACAACACCTCCTTGACACCTATAAAATGCTCCAAATGCAGATCGCTCTTTAGAGATCAAAGCTTATGTGAACGAGCCCTTAAAGATTCAGCCCTTATAAACTAAACGTCACACCTACCTAACACCTAAATTAAGTCCTAACACTAAATGAACCCTATTGGGTGTACTCACCTCATCCTTTCTGTGTTGTGAAAACATGAACAAAAGTCTTTGTATTTGTGCCTTTTATCCTGTGCAGATAGGTGGGTCCTATATGTTATGTTCCTCTACCGTTTTGATTTGCTCTATGTTGATCAACGCTCATTTGTGATCATTGCTTTGATTTATAGCTTTATATTTATAGCTTTGATTTATTCCCCCTTCCTTTAGATGGTAAGCTCTATGAGCAGGGCCCTCCTATTCCTTCTGTATTGAAATATATTGTAATTGTACTGTGTCCCTTCTTTATTGTACAGCGCTGCGCAAACTGTTGGCGCTATATAAATCCTGTATTAAAATAATAATAATAGCATTTGCATGCTGTTTACCACATGCTAAGTAACAAACTTCTAAGTCAGAATTGTAATTGTTAGCCGCAGAGTAGATCCAAAGGCAGCCAAGTTAACAAAACTCTGCGTGTTCTTAGTAAAAATCCATTTTTGCCATGACATCAGTTTTAGGCATCTGTTATTGTTTAAACATATGAAAGTTTGGCAATCGAGACACAAAGACCGGGAATTTAGCACTGAAAACTTTCAGCTACAATGCTTTTCAGCTCCAAACTCAGCGTCAAATTGTAAGCGGCGTTACTGATTTTTTAAATAACATATAAAGCTAATTTCGCTATGAATAAGTAATAATTAGTAATAAGAGGCAAACTGAGACCCATCAGTCTATGGTCTGGTAATTCCCCTAATGATACATAAGTTTCTTTTGCACTATTCCCTATCTGAGACTGATGAGTACAGAAATAAGTCTGAATTCGTACTGTACACTAATTTGACCACTGAGCTCTAATTCATCTATAAGATATTGTACTTAGTAAAACATTGTCCAGAAAGGAGGGATCTACTGAGCACAAGCTGTTGCATGAATTGGTCAAATGGTATCTAAACCCCAAAACACAAAATGTAATATATTGCCTATAATATATAGTCCTTACATGTGATGACTGCATTGGTTTCCTGCTTCTCCCTTAGGTAGATTCCCTTTCAAATGATCCTGCCAATTACAGGCAGTCCCTGGGTTAAAAACAGGATAGGGTCTGTAGGTTTGTTCATAAGTTGAATTTGTCTGTAAGTCTGAACAGGTACATTTTTTAAAGCGGTAGTAAACCCATGCATTTAACAGGTTAAAAACCAGTCACATTTCCGGCACGTGCCGGAAATGTAAGACTCCCATTGGTTGTGCTCTAAACCAAACTGTCAAACCATCCAATGGCTGGTGTCATAGCTGATCACATGTGCAGCATCATGGTAGTTGTAGATCAAACAGAGGCCAAGATGGCAGCTTCCTTGGCTGAAAATGATAGGAGGGTTTACTTCCACTTTAAGTGTAGCTTCAGCAAAAAAACAACTATTTTTAAGCTTTTTGGATAGCATAGGGAAGGGTTAACACCCCTGTAATGTTTGTTTTTCTGTCCATGTTTCTGTTCAGAAGATGTCACCTCACTTCCTGTCCCAATGATAATTGGATTTTGAAAATTTTAGATTGTTGTGGAAACAAGGATTGGTGATAAAGCTTCAGTGGAGACACCTTTTTCCCATAATAACTCTTCCAGGAGTGAATTTCCCTTCCTAGGGGTAGATCTCCCATCACTTCCTGTTATCTCCCTCCGTTTGTAAGTCGGATGTTTGTAACTGGGGACCGCCTGTACACCCTTTCTACTCTAAGGTGACAACTCTCACTCACTGTACTGCATCTCTGGAGGAGCTGCTTTGTCGCCCAAGGCTGCTCTCTTAATTAGGAGTCCTATAAACACCTCCTAAATTCCATTGCGTAGGGAGGGGGGAATGTGTAGTATATACAGTAGATGACCGCTGGAAGGGCTGATAACATTACTTGAGTTTTCTGTTTAGTACAAAAAGGTAAAAAGGACATTGGATTACTATCAGGATTAACAGGTATTTTTTGTGCTTTTTCTGAAGGAATACAAGGCATTCTCTGATTGGATGAGGCAGAAATCATTATGTCAAATATCCAATGAGAAAAAAATCAAGATGTTCTCTAAATTGCATGCTGGGCAAGTGACTCACCTGTGTTCATTATACAGATGGCAAGTCGCTCAAGCAGCACACAGAAGAATCCACCGCTGACTGTATGTAGCACCGGGTACTACACTGGATTTCTGCAGCCCCTCCAGCTAGTGAAATTAAGTTAAGAATTGCATGTACTCAAGCTAAACCATTCTAAGTTTAAAAAATAATTCTTGGAATTCAGCTTTAATGTTACAAAGTGAAACAGTGCAGTTATATTGAACAATTATGTTCAATATACAGGAATTTTACTGCAGCTTCTATGTAGCTTGTTGCAATGTTGGCGGAGACATAGGGGGTGATTTACTAAAGTTGGAGAGTGCAAAATCTGGTGCAGCCGTGCATGGTAGCCAATCAGCATCTAACTTCAAATAAATTGTGAAAAGAGAAAAAAACTAACACTGCGCAAAATGGTTTATATGAGAGTGATGTGTGGCTGCTGGTGTATCACACTTGAGGTGTAAACCTGAAAATAAAAGCAAAACCGCGCTCACACACCTAAATAGTAACTGAATAAGTATTATCTATCTAGATATAATACAAATAATAACAAAAATGTTGTAAGCACTACCAATAAACACCCATAAGGGGTGAAGAGAGGAAGTGTTGGCAGCTACTAGGAAAAGTGCTATGTGCTAATAAAGTGCAATATAAAGTGGACAAATCATACACTTAGTAATAATCATCATAACCAGCCTGCAAATGATGACACAATTGTGCAGAAAATAGCCGGATAATAGCTGTGTAAATCCACTATGCAGATTCCAATCGATCTTATAAACTAAAAGTGCAAAAAAATGTGCAAGAAAAAAGAAGAAAAAAGTGTCTGTGCAAAAAAGATTCCAATTCCAGAAAATCTTAATATATGAGACCGAGTCTAAAGCGATGTATGAACTAATAGTTCCAATAGTGGTTCTCTAAAATGTTCCAAAGATGACAGATATGAGCCTTCACCAGAAAAAACACACACCAGTGGTATATCCTACTCACCGGATCAATATGATTCCCATTACAGGAATCGATATGCGCTGTGTAACTGAGCCTTTAATTATCCAGAGGAAATGTCCTCCTGTTGTTTCCCAACTAACGGTGTACGAACATCAAATTGCTCGCACCAGCATGTGACTGTCAGAATCACTATAAAAAGATGAGCAACCCAAAAATGTGATAAAGCAGGTCCCTCTGAGGTATAATTTCTGGTTTAAAAATAATGTTTTCCCTGGTGGTCACAATGCGACCCAAGAGTACTGCATTGTCTTTCCAAAAGATGCAATCTAGGACTGGTACCATAACTGCAGTTATGTTGGCAGTCCTAGATTGCATCTTTTGGAAGGACAATGCAGTACTCTTGGGTCGCATTGTGACCACCAAGGAAAACATTATTTTTAAACCAGAAATTATACCTCAGAGGGACCTGCTTTATCACATTTTTGGGTTGCTCATCTTTTTATAGTGATTCTGACAGTCACATGCTGGTGCGAGCAATTTGATGTCCGTACACCGTTAGTTGGGAAACAACAGGAGGACATTTCCTCTGGATAATTAAAGGCTCAGTTACACAGCACATATCGATTCCTGTAATGGGAATCATATTGATCCGGTGAGTAGGATATACCACTGGTGTGTGTTTTTTCTGGTGAAGGCTCATATCTGTCATCTTTGGAGCTTTTAAGAGAACCATTATTGGAACTATTAGTTCATACATCCCTTCAGACTCGTTCTCATATATGAAGATTTTCTGGAATTGGAATTTCCCCCTTTAGGACCAGAGCACTTTTTGCGATTCGGCACTACGTCAAATTAACTGACAATTGCACGTTCGTGCAACATTGTACCCAAACTAAATTTGAGTCCTTTTTTTCCCACAAATAGAGCTTTCTTTTGGTGGTATTTGATCACCTCTGCGTCATTTCTGATCGCCGCTATAAACAAAAAAATAGCGACAATTTTGCAAAAAAACACAATTGTTCTTACTTTTTGCTAAAATACAAATCCAAAAAAAAAATAAAAAAACATTTTGTTCTCATCAGTTTTGGCCGATTTATATTCTTCCTCATATTTTGGTAAAAAAAAAATCACAATCGGCGTTTATTGATTGGTTTGTGCAAAAGTTGCCGTGTTTACGAATGATGAGAATTAATTTATGGGTTTTTTTAAATTTATTTTTTACTAGTAATGGTGGCGATCTGTGATTTTTATTGGTACTGCGCTATTGCGGCGGACATGTCGGACCATTTTGACATTTTTTTTGGGACCATTGGCATTTACTCAGCGATCAGTGCTATGAAAATGCAATGATTACTGTATAAATGCATTGGCAGTGAAAGGGGTTAACTGTGTTCCCTCAGTGTGTTCTAACTGTATGGGGGCTGGGCTGGCAGGGAGAGGGGAGTAATCATGGCTTCCATTTACTGATCACGGCCCTTCCCCTCTGTCAGAATGGAGATCCGTGTTTACTTACACGGACCTCCATTCTCTCACTGTGGGGGAGCCATCACGGGTAGCCTGCGGAGATTGAGTCCACCCTACCCGCTCCCTGGCCCCCCCCCGGAACACAGTGAGCACGCCTCCGGCAGCGCGCGCTCACAATACTAGTTGTCACAGCCTCCGTCAAGTGACGGCGGTTTGCGATAACGAGCCACTTTGCCGCCGTCAAGCCACAGCGGGCGGTCGACAAGTGGTTAAAGAATTTTTGGGGGGTCATCTTACTCTTTTTCACAACCTATCATTCATTTCGAATTTTTGCACCCTTGATTTTCATTTTACATATTTTATTATATTCTTTGTAACTTTCAAATGAGGATAGTGCTTATTATTATATATATTTTTTAAATGCTCATTTCATATTTTTTTTAATTAGTGGAAGTGAGCAACTTAGGTTTTATTTTCAGCCCTTTAAACGTATTGCCCATGGGAATATATTTTGCAGTTTTTGCATACAGTTGATTTGAAACATTCCCATTTCTGTTTTCTGTTCTTTGTTGACAAATGGAAGGGCCAGTTTTTTGTAAGCCCCCTGCCCCCCAACACAAATAGCCTTAAAAGTAATTTGTAAACAGATCACCTGGATGAAAAAAAAATACTAACTTTTGCCCCAGGCACATCTGGGAGGCATGGGTGGCAGTACCATGTCTCTCCACTATCTCTTGAGATAGCTGGGTGCCTGAAATTCTGTGAGAATACACTCTTGAAATGGACTGAAGTGCATTCTCATGGGATTCTGAGCTTCCAGCTCTCCAAGAAGACATGGTGACCTCACCCTTGCACAATGGAAGTGTTAGAGGCTGGGGTAAATAATGTTTTTTTTCCTTAGTGATCTGTTTGTTTTACAATATGCTTTTAAATCATTTGTGTACCATCTTAAAGAAAAGAACATTTGTATCATATCTATTGCATTATCAAATGAGAGTTCACAGATGTTGAAATTCAGTACTCTGTGTTCCCATAGAGCATAAAGTGTGAAGAAAAAAAACCTGCTGGAGAAAATATAAAACAATGCCTTTGAGGAGATAACAAGTAAAGGGAAGGAGACAATGAGAGAGGGGGAAAGGGGAAACCTGCAGGAAAAAGAACAAAGTACAGCAAGCAAGTACATAGTAGACATATCAGCGTGGATGTTACATCACTTCCTCAAACTCAACCTATCCAAAACCGAGCTTATGATACTTTCTCCCCCACGTGCCACTTCCCCAGATTTCTCTGTCAAAATCAATGGCTCAACTATCATCCCGTCCCCCCACGCCAAGGTCCTAGGCGTAATCCTAGACTCCCAATTAACCTTTCAGCCCCACATCCAGTCGCTATCCAAAATTTGCTGCCTCAACCTCTCCAAGATACGCCCCTTCCTAACCAATGACACCACAAAGCTACTAATCCACTCCCTGGTCATCTCTCGCCTCGACTACTGCAACTCCCTCCTCACTGGCTTACCACTAAATAGCCTATCCCAACTTCAGTCCATTATGAACGCTGCCGCCAGGCTCAACCACCTTTAAAACCTCTCGGCATCTGCTACACCCCTATGTCAATCTTTACATTGGCTGCCACTCAACCAACGTATTAAATTCAAGATACTAACCATAACTTATAAAGCAATTCACAACCTGGCCCCCAGCTACATCACTAACCTGGTCTCAAAATACCAACCAAATCGATCTTTTCGCTCCTCTCAAGACCTCCTGCTCTCTAGCTCCCTTGTCACCTCATCCCATGCTCGCCTCCAGAACTTCTCCAGAGCCTCTCCCATCCTCTGGAATGCTCTATCCCAATCTGTCCGACTTTCTCCTAGTTTGTCCACCTTCAGACGATCCCTGAAAACCTCTTCAGAGAAGCCTATCTGGCTCCCACCTAACAACTGTACATTTATCTTCTCTATTAGCACATCCCCCACAGTTATTACCTCTTGTATCTCTTGACCTTCCCTCTTAGATTGTAAGCTCTAACGAGCAGGGCCCTCTGATTCCTACTCAAGTTGTAAAGCGCTGCGTAAACTGTTGGCACTATATAAATCCTGTATAATAATAATAATATAATAATAATAATAATAATAGTCACTAGATGCTTTGTAGATCTCTAAAGGTCAATCTGAACATAGCTGGCCCATGGGTTCCAGACCTTTTCAAATAGTTTTGAAGTGTCATTAAATTTACTGGCGAGGTGTTCATTGAGCATAATCCAGGATGTCTTACGTTGGAACATAGAAATTGAGACAGAAGGTTGTTTCCATGAACGAGCTATAGTAAGCTTCAGTGGCGGCTGTTGTATGAAGGGCGCTTGGGCGCCGCCTCCCCGCCGGCTAAAGAAGAAAAAAATAAGTCATCCCCGCCCCCCTGCAGGTGGCGCCGGTACATTGACTTTCTTTTTTTTTTGGGCTCCTTGGCTGTCACATGACAGCCAAGTAGTGAGCCTATTGGTAAGCCATTAAAGTCTATGTGTGTGCGCTGAGTAGGCGCACACACACAGGCTGATTGGCTGCCCTGAGCCTGCGGCTCAGCGTGATTGGATGAGTTGGCCGGGGGCGGGTCACTGTGGCAGCGGACGTGACGCCCGCTCCTACAGAGACCATGAACACCCGGTGGCTGACGAGGGGGGACAGCCCGTGCTCCGCCTGCCGAATCTCTGCAGACTCAACCCGCTTCTCCGCATGCCGAATCTCTGCAACATTCCTGCCTGCCTATTGGATGGGGTAAGTGTGGGGGGGGGTCTCTGCAATGTACCCCACCTGTAATACTGACTGCAAACTGCCCCCTCCTATCTTATTGCCTGCAAACTGCTCCCACCTGTGTTATTGGCTGTATAACTGCCCCCACCTGCGTTATTGGCTGCATAACTGCCCCCACCTGTGTTATTGGCTGCATAACTACCCCCACCTGTGATACTGGCTGCATAACTGCCCCCACCTGTGTTATTGGCTGCACACTACCCCCACCTTTGTTATTGGCTGCATAACTGCCCCCACCTGTGTTATTGGCTGCATAACTGCCCCACCTGTGTTATTGGCTGCATAACTGCCCCCACCTGTGTTATTGGCTGCATAACTGCCCCACCTGTGATACTGGCTGCATAAGTGCCCCACCTGTGATATTGGCTACAATTTACCCGCACCTGTGATATTGGCTGCAATTTACCCCCACCTGTGTTACTGGCTGCTATGTACCCCACCTGTGATATTGGCTGCAATTTACCCCACATGTGATGCTGAGCTGTATACTGTGCCCTGTGATGCTGGGGCTGTATACTGTGTCCTGTGATGCTGGGGCTGTATACTGTGCTCTGTGATGCTGAGCTGTATACTGTGTCCTGTGATGCTGAGCTGTATACTGTCTGCTGTGATACTGAGCTGTATACTGTGTCCTGTGATGCTGAGCTATGTACTGTCTGCTGTGATACTGAGCTGTATACTGTGTCCTGTGATGTGATACTGAGCTGTATACTGTGCCCTGTTATACTGAGCTGTATACTGTGCCTTGTGATACTGAGCTGTATACTGTGTCCTGTGATGCTGAGCTGTGTACTCTGACACAATATGTGGAATATAGGGGACGGCGTGGGTGGATTCTATAAGGGGTGGGGCTTATTAGAAGTAGAAGGGGTCAAAAAGGAAAGGTGGGGCCTGGGCCCCCCATCCTAAAACTGCACCAGCCACCACTGGTAAGCTTAGCAGCCAAGAACATAAAAGAGATCAGTCTATGTGATGGATGGGAGAGCTGCTCTATTGGTTCATTTAGCAAGGCAAACCGGGGGAGTTGAGGTACCGGGGCCCATGAGACCTTAATAATTTAGGCAATAACCCTATTCCAGAAGCCCCCACAGTTTGGGGCATTCCTACCAAATATGATACATGGTTCCATAAGAGCGACAGCCACGGAAGCACAATGGCAAGGAACTCGGAAAGAGTCTCAAAAGGCGAGAAGGGACCAGATACCATTTGGCCATTACTTTCACATTCGCTTCCACCAACAAAATATTCAAGATACTTATGGGCTGAGTGAAAACAGGTGTGCCTCTGAGTCTCTCTCCAAAGCCAAATCCGAGTCCCAGGCCTGCATACTGTATAAGGCAAGCAGTGTCCAGTAAAAGCCCCCCTCTCTGACCTGCATCCTGCATGCACCACTTTTCATAAAAAGTCAACTTGGGATCCGAGAGAGCCACTGGTCCTAAAGACCATAGGAAATGGGAACATTTGTCAGTTTTCATTGCTGTCTGTGCCCCTCTCTATTTTTCCTGTTCTTATCGTTGAAAGTGAAAGTAAAAGAAAATCCCAAATTTTGGGTTGTCCCCAGAAAAGTAATAGAGGAGAAGTCTTCCAATGGGGACACTAGTTCTGGTTACCTGGTTCCCAAGAAATTTCCTTCATTTGCATGGATTTCCTCTCGCTTCCTGTTTGGTTTTGGGACAGGAAGTGAAGGGAAATCCCTGCAATAGGATGGTGAAAAAAATCTGACAGGGGTTATAACCCTCCCTTGCTCTATCCAAATTAAAAAAACTCCTATAGTTCTACTTGAAGACTAAGTTTAACCATTTAAGGACCAGACCTATTTATTACACTTGGAGTTTACACGTTACAATCATTTTTTTTGCTATAAAATTACTTAGAACCCCCAAACTTTAATATTTTTTTCTAACACCCTAGAGAATAAAATGGCGATTGTTGCAATACTTTATGTCTCACCGTATTTGCGCAGCGGTGTTACAAGCGCAATTTTTTTGGAAAAAAAATCATTTTTTGAGTTAAAAAATAAGACAACAGTAAAGTTAGCCTATTTTTTTCCCATATTGTGAAAGATAATGTTACGCCAAGTAAACTGATACCCAACATGTCATGCTTCAAAATTGTGCCCGCTTGTGGAATGGCAACAAACTTTAGCACTTAAAAATCTCCATCGGCGATGTTTAAAAATTCCTACAGGTTACCAGTTTTGAGTTATAGAGGAGGTCTAGTGTTAAAATTATTGCTCTCGCTCTAATGATCATGGCGATACCTCTCATGTGTGGTTTGAACACTGTTTTCATATGCAGGCGGGACTTAGGTATGCGTTCGCTTCTGCACGCGAGCCCGGCAGGCAGGGGCGCTTTAAATTTTTTTTTTCTTATTTATTTTACTTTTTATTTTTCCTTTTTATACGTTCCTTTTTAAAAAAAATGTGATCATTTTTATTCCTGTTACAAGAAATGTAATCATTCCTTGTAATAGAAAAAAAGCATGCCAGGACCTCTTAAATATGAGATCTTGCTTTAAAAAGACCTCAGATCTCATATTTACACTTAAATGCAAAAAAAAAAAAAAGACAGTTAAAAAAAAAAAGTCCCCTTTAAGAGCTTTGGGCGGAAGTGACGTTAGTCAATGCTATGGAGCCGAATGGGCGGCATCTTTCACTCACTCGCATCCAGTGCAGGGGGGGAGCGGACCCGATTGTCTCCGTCGCTACCGGTAAGTGGCGGAGGCAACGGAAAAGTGGAGGGAGGGAGGCTCACCTCTCCCGACACCGATAAAAGTGATCTTGCGGCGAATCTGCTGCAGAGACCACTTTTATCAGAAGCAGAAATGGCTGCTAAAAAAAATGATACCAGGGTTATGGTAGCTATCTGCTACCATAACAACGGTATTCCACTTCAAAGGACCGCCGTATATACACGGTCGGCGGTCCAAAAGTGGTTGATAGATAGTGGTTTTGAGATAAGCATTTGTTTTGGTGGTTGGGTTAAGTGTTTAGCTAACAATACACACCACGGTTTGATTGTTCATTATCTTTTTTTTGTCTGCTAACAGCTAGGTTTTGCAGAGGCTTGCCTGATTGGATACAGTTTGAATGCATTGTGCAGGTATGCCCTCGCTTTGCATAGTTATAGTATATTTTGTAGGACTGAAAGGAGATTGTAAAATTAGATAGTAAAGTGTATAGACAGCTTTAGGGCTCAAGGTGTTGGGTCTGTTTAACAGGTAGCGATACATCAGATCAGGTACAATTTGGTGATTTCCATAGGGCCAGCCATAGACAGTTTGAATCTTGACCGGTTCAGCAGGAACCTGCTGAGACTCGAACCACATATAGGCAGGCTGAATGTACCCAAGTTGATCGATTGATCAACTTGGTTTCAACCAGCCTGCCAGATTTTGCATACAATTGTTGCTAGCGGCTGGTACAGTCGCTAGCAATAATCACTGTCTTCTCCAGGCAGGGACGGCTCCCCCCCCGCTGAGTAAATACAATGGCTCATTAAGAGGGATTCACCTGTCAACACTGTCTGTGTTGATGGGGGAATCAAGCAAATTTCTTTTCTGCAACCCGTGGTTTTAGGAAAGAAATTCACTCTATGTATGGCCTGCTTTAGTTTCCCATCTTTTGGTACTGCAAACCCTATGATAACTACAGCATCAGGTATCAGTGAGTAATTTATGCGACAAAGATGGAGAGGTTCAGAAGAGATCAGCCAACATAAAAATAACATTACAAGTACTAACACTTCTTAGGGCTCTTTCACATAAACGGCCAGGGAGGTGGTAAAAGCAGGCAGTTGAGCCCACCCACCTAAATAAAGAAATACAGCCACTCGAGGCTGTAAAGATGTCATGACCTTAATGCTTTGCTTTTTGCAGCTGCAGTAAAAGTTAAATGTAAAGTTTTATTCAGCACTCGGTTCCACCACCAAACTCCAAGTGAATGGGTCTATGCCCTAACTGCGACACAATTGCATGCACTGCACATAGTTGCAGAGCAGTGGATCAACACTTCACCTCCCCACTGTATATCAACGGCCCTCTAAGAAGCAATCCACCAAGTGCTTTTCAGAGGGGTGGCAATAATAGTCCCATATTTGAATGAGCCCTTACTTTGCTGCCCTACACAGCAAATAATCATTGACTCAGTGTAAAATTCAGCCCTGGTAGCATTCACTTTATTGGTCAGCTGCAAAAGCTTCAAAAGAATATACGTATAGCAGAAAATATGCTTAAGCTATCCTCAGTATAAAATCATTTCTCCCCATTTTTCTCCTGCCAAACCTTATGTAACAGTATGGGACTGGCCATTTGGCAGTGCCAGCAATGATGTCAGCTGCTGTTTCTGACTCTCTCCAGAGTAATCTTATTTTGCATCTGCCACGGGACAGGCCAGAGAATGACTTTTTCTGTTTAACATATTACCCTTATTATCTTACAAATTGGTTTATTTTAGTTTTGTGCATCATGAACTTGTCTTAAAGGAAAGTCCATACTGTTTTCGAGTTTTGGATAAAATATAGAAGGGTTAAAACCTGTGCTTCTGCAGTGAGACCCCATTGGAGAGATGCCGCACATGCCGGTGACACCATGTTGCATCCCGCCACCCTCACTCGCACCTCTGCCGCAAACGCCATGGCTGCCGCAACCCCCCCCCCGCGCGGGAGACTGACGGGAAGGAGGCAGCAATCAGAGGCCTTACCTTAGGAGCCAAAAAGGAAGTGGGTCCTAAGACTCCCTGGCCAATCGGGTCTCAGGACCCGCTTCCTGATTGGCCGGGAGGAGAAATAGAGAAATAGACAATAGAGAATATTAATTCAATACTGTCACACAACTGGGTGAGCTCTGGGCCCACCCTTTTTTTTAAGTCAATTAGAGCCTCAGGCTCTAGTCAGGAGCTTAAAAAAAAAAAAAACCCCCATTGAAATCCATGCGTCCAGCACCCTGCATGTAGATTAGGGGCTAGACGCATGGATTAGGGGGGCGGCGCCCCTGAGCCCCTTATGGACGGGCCGCCACTGTGCCCTTCTCTGTTGTACTTAAAAAAACAGCCAAATTTTTGTTTTAGATGGGACAGAAACTGTTTCTTTTGGCCCACTGGCAGTGAACAGAGTGTGAATCTCTGCAGCAGACATACAAAACCATCAGAGGTTCTAACCCTTCTCTACCCTATCCAGAACAATAGACTCCAACAAGACTCGGATCTTCGCCATTGTCACACAAATTCATCCAATTAAAACTTTTTTTCTACTAAGGCAGACAAGTCCTAATTTTCAACAACCTTCAAAGACAGAACTCTTCTTGTCAAAAAAAGAGTAAAAAACCTTATATAACACATACATAAAAAGTTAACAGGGAGGGAGCTTAGCAACAAATTCCAACCTGAAAATAGTTATTTGTGAAAAACACAAAACCAACCAAACAAAAGCGGTTAGGCACAGAAAAAGGCTAATATCCATGTAAAGCTAGAAACAGAGAAAGAGTTAAGCTAAACTAAAAATGGCATTCCGTGAAATTCAAACACACTACAAGCACTTAAAAGATATGAAGCCATGCAAATGAAAAAAACTATTGGAATCTGAAAATCTCAAGAGAGAGTTCTTCTGGGAATGCTGGTAACAACCCACTACTTGAATAATCATTATACAAAGTTCCTGGAGAATGGCTCATCATTGCTAAAGCTCTAATTCTGGAAAAAACGATAAAACCTTATCTTAATGTATTCTGCTTAATTACAGTACATAAAAGAGTTTTCATTCACACCAGAAAGCGGCTTGCCTGCACTAGATCGCATGGTACTGCGATACAATGCGTTTATGAAAAGTAATGCATGCACTACTTTTGATGCGATCAAGTGCAATTTTAGCCCTTTGAAAAGAATTGGCTGAAAATGGCAACGCACTGAATCACTGAACACATTCTGTGCTCCTGTGCGATTCAGGTGTGAACCAGCCCTAAGACATTAATACATATGAAAGCAAGTTTATCACAAAATGATACATTTGAAATGAAGATGGCATAGTGCAGAGTAATATGTTTCTACTGTATCAGTGCTTCACCGTATGTTTTTGTGCTTAAGTACAATACTACTTTCATTCCAAACAAATTAACCTGTAAATATTTTTTATTAATGAAATCATTCTCCTCTATACAAATATAAAATTGATGTAGAATAACTTATATAAAATACCCGGTGATTCTGCCAGTGACTCCCCCTTCCTCCAGCAGGGTGACAAATCTGTGTATTCACTGCAGTGTTGTCACCCTGGTCAATGCTGCACCACCATGTATGTTAGGGAAGAAGGGTATCAACTTTTTCACTACTGATTACCATTACCCTCTCTGTCAATAACCAAAGGACTATAGGTAAGGAAGTAGCACCTTTCTTAACCCCACCTCCCGGTACCAACTGAATAACATCCTCTATGACCTCTCTTGTAATGTTACAGGGCAAAAAGTAGGATTTCTTTACTTGTGGATAAGGTACATAAAAAAGCAGATTGGCATTTACTGGGGAGCTGCCAGTAAGAGAAGACTTTTTTTTATCTCAAAACAAGCTTTATTGAGAAACAATAGAATATTATTACAAAGTCTTGGAGCATTGCATTTGTCAAGCACATCATGATGAATCTGTCAACTCCACATTGTTAATACCCATATCACCATCACCACCCATCCTCCTACATCTGTACCCAGAGCAATAAACTGACATCCTCCATTTTGTGTTAACATGAAATCCATTGACCTCACATCCTTAAAGTAGCAATCGATCCATAATAAGCTCCAGCGGGGCTAGTCTCGGTACCGCCAGCCAAGGAGCCCAGTTCTTCTCAAATTTGGCATTGCTGCCTCTGTGTTGGTAGATTACTTTTTCAAACCTGATGGTATGGCTCATTTGAGCCGCCCACTCTTTCACCATAGGGGGGTGCTCAGATTTCCAGTATTTCAAAATTAGTTTTCTGGCCTGAAAGTGGGTTGTCTTTACCCCCAGTCTGTGAGCCTCCTCCACGTAAATATTACATCCTCTATAATCCATAGTAGGCATACCTTTGGGTCTTCTGGTAATCTAACTTGAAATACACGGTTTGGGGTTCCTATCACTTCCTTCCAATATATGTATAATTTGGGGCACCTCCACATTAGATGTATCAGGTCCCCACGATCCCTCCTGCATCTAGTGCAAGCCGGATCCTCTAGAGCCCCCATCCTCACAAATCTAACCGGTGTGTAGTGTACTCGCAGGAGAAGGTATAACTGTGAGAGCCTCTGTGCCACGTTCAAAGAGCACCGCAGGACCGCCGTCAAGGCCTCTTCCCACTGGTCCTCTTCAAATGCGCCACTATCTCATTCCCACCTGGACAAAATCCTCCTGGCATCACCGGGAGAAGTTTGTTAAGAAGCATTGTGTAACTTCCTGAAATTAGTCCCTTATATATCGTTATGTCCCACATATAGTTAAATATAGGTGTGGGGCTCATAGACCAGGATTCCACCTCCCCCTGGGCCTTAATTGCATGTTGTAGTTGGAAATAGAAGAAGAACATAGTAGGAGGAAGCCCAAACTCTGTCTGCAAGTCTCTGAAGGGGCGCAATTTCCCCTCTCTAAATATCTGCCTCAAGTGCATCAGTTCATAAGCTTGCCATTTCAATCCATACTGAAGTTTGTCCAGTTCGGGATACCTTTTGTTATCCCATACGGGGCTAAATCTAGTGAATCCCTCCACTTGCTGAATGGTTCTTACCTTGTTCCAAATTTTCTGCATAAGGTTATACGTAGGGAAAACCTTCTTTGATTTAGAGAGGCGAAGAGCCTCGAGTCCCTCTGCCACCTTTCCACCTGTCACGAAACCCACCAATTTCACCATGGGATCTATTACGTTAATCTCTCTGTCACCAGCAGTGTTTAAGAGCCTAGCTATATGTTGTGATTGTGAGGCTAAGTAGTAGGCCCAAGGACTTGGGAGCGCCATGCCTCCCGCATCCTTGGGATGTTGTAGTTGTTCCAGACTCACTCTAGCTGTCTTATTATGCCATATAAGAGACCTGAAAATGGAGTTTATAACATGGAAGTGTTTTAATGGAATTACTATGGGGGAATTATGAAGCACGTAGAGAATCTGCTGCATAAGGATCATTTTGATCAAATTGATCTTTGCAACTGGGGAGACTTTTAATCTAGACGACACCTTGACCCTGTTGCTGCAGCGATTCAGGAGGGGTGTCAGATTCAGGGAGATAAAGTCTAATGGGTTGGGTGTGATCTTGTTAGGAACAGCAAGTGTCCGGGTGTTTGTGGCGCCTTGCCCCCTTTTCCGTGGTGGTGCGCGCGTCTGTGCGCGTCGCGCACGCGCGCTTCCCGTGCGGGCGCAAGCATCGGAAACAGCACCAAGCGGCTCCATTTAAGACCTGTGGAGCCCAGCAGCAAGTGCTGTCCGTTCTACAGCATCTAGTGACCTGTGAGCCCCTCTGTTTCCTGAGATTACCTGTTTCCTGTTTGACCCGGCTAGCCCTGACCTGCTGATTGCTGCCTGCACCGACCCCGGCTTCCTACGACCACCGGATTGCCTGATCCTCCTCTACTTTTGCTGCCTGCCTGATAAAGACCCTGCTTGGACTTGACGACCCTTCTGCTTAACCCTTCGGTACCGCACAGCCAGCCCGTTGCCGACCCAGCCTGCACGACCATCCCTCTGATCTGCATGACCCTCTGGATCTTCACATCACCATCAGTGACCTTCCAGCCCTCGTGCCATCCCGCACTCCGATTTCCTGTCTGTTCTATCAGTGGCCCCAGAATCGGGTGCGCAAGAGTGGTTGCTCCCTGCACAAGACAGACTCCACCGCCAGGACCGTGACAGTAACGGACAGCCATGACTGAGTCTGCGCAGGGAGGCCGCTCCAGGATGGACGATTTGTGTGCGCACTTGGTAGGCCTCACACAAGCAGTTAAGAACCTGCAGGAGGGGTATACCCGTTTGGAGGAGCGGGTACAGGAGCTCTCCACAGCCCCATCCACGGGAGCTTCTGCATCTGCGGGTCACACCATTGTGGCCCTGCCCGCTGAGCCCAAGGTCCCACTGCCAGATAAGTTCACTGGGGATCCACGCAAGTTTCGGGCCTTTTGGACGGCATGCGAGCTATACTTTGGACTGCAACCTCGCACCTTCTCCCTAGAAACCACCAAGGTGGGGTTCATCATTTCTCTGCTCCAGAATGAGCCCCAGGCTTGGGCCCATAGACTTTGGGAAGAAAATGCTCCGGAGGTCGCCTCGGCAGCTTTGCTGCTTCAGGCCATGGCAAAGCTATATGAGGACCCCCACCAGGCCGAAATGGCTGAATCCGCCCTGCATGCACTTCAGCAGGGTCGTCGTCCAGTGGAAGACTACATATTTGAATTCCGACGCTGGAGCGCTGACACGGCCTGGAATGACTCGGTCTTATGCTACCAATTTCGTATGGGGCTCTCTGAATCTCTGATGGACGAACTGGCACGAGTGGGGGTGCCATAGACCCTGGAGGCCCTGATCAACTTAGCCATTGCCATAGATCGGCGTCTCAGAGAGTGCCGCACCAAAAGGTTGTCAGGGCAATCACGCCCCACCTGGATACTCCCTCGGGTCCCTAGTTACCCGAACCCGCCGATGCTCGCCCCAGTGACCTCCTCCTCGACTCCTCAGAACCCATGCAGATCGGGCTGCTGTGCCCGTCCCTCTCTGCAGAAGAAAGGCAACAGCATTTCACCTTGAACCTATGCCTGTACTGTGGCGAGCCAGGCCATGTGGTCAGAATGTGCCCCACCAAGCGCGGTAAGTGTCCTCCAACTATTCAGAATGGTCCATCTAGTTCTGCCAGTTCCTCTGCTCATCTCACTCTTCTCCTCTCTCTACAGCTTCCCAGAGGGAGTACCATGGTCCCAGCCATCCTTGACTCCAGAGCATGTGGCTGCTTCATAGACCAGGACTTTGCAGGACGGCACCGCATTCCTTTACAATCCAAGTCCCATAAAATGCTGATCCGACTGGCGGACGGATCTCACATCAAGTCTGGGGTTGTCATCCATGAGACCGTACCTCTTCCATCCTCCGCAGGGGAGGGTCACCAAGAACTTTTGCGGCTAGACGCTATCACGTCCCCTCTCTGCCCTATCATCTTGGGGCTACCATGGTTTCGGGCACACAACCCCTGCATCGACTGGGTCACAGGGAACGTCTAATTCTGGTCCACATATTGCCAGCAACACTGTTTAGCCCTCGGAAGAGAGACAGTCCCTCCACTGCTTTGTCTGGACTCTAACGTTGAGCCTGACATCTGGTCCCTGGTCCCACTGGCCTACCATTCGTTCATGGACGTATTCAGCATGAAAGGGGCCGACAAGTTACCTTCACATAGGCCTTACGATTGCCTCATAGAACTTTTACCTGGGGCGGAAGTGCCTTTCGGGAGGATCTATCCCCTCTCTGAACCTGAACTAGAGGCCCTCAAGGCCTATCTGGATGAGAACCTTGACAAGGGGTTCATCCGACCCTCCACGTCTCCTGCTGGGGCTGGCATCTTCTTCGTGGAGAAGAAGGATCACTCGCTCAGGCCATGCATCGACTACAGGGAACTCAACCGGGTGACCAATAAAAACCGTTATCCTCTACCCTTGGTTCCGGAGTTGTTTCAGAGATTGGGGGCAGCTACCATCTTCACCAAACTTGCATCAGGGAAGGCAATGAATGGAAGACAGCCTTCCGCACCCGCTTCGGTCATTACGAATACCTGGTGATGCCGTTTGGTTTGTGCAACGCTCCGGCAACTTTTCAGCACTTCGTAAATGACGTTTTCTGGGACTTTCTGGATCACTTTGTCATCATCTACTTGGATGACATTCTAATTTTCTCTTCCTCCCTCAAGGAGCACCGTGTACATGTCGCCAAAGTTCTGGGTCGGCTGCGGCAACACAGATTATATGCAAAGGCGGAAAAGTGTTCTTTCGAGCAATCTAGCATTGAGTTTTTGGGATTAGTCATCTCCGTCACGGGCACTCATATGGACCCGCAGAAAGTGTCCACAATACTGGAATGGCCCGCACCCACGAACAGGAAGGGAGTTCAAAGGTTCGTAGACTTCGCAAACTTCTATTGGAAGTTCATCCAGGGCTTCTCGGCCATTGTGGAACCTATCACCTGACTAACTAAACAAAATACCCGATTCCAATGGTCCCCTGAAGCCCAAATGGCCTTCCAGAAACTCAAGACCCTGTTCACCTCAGCACCCATCTTAAGACACCCTGATTCGACCCTTCCATACGTCCTTGAGGTGGACGCCTCTGAAACCGTGGTCGGGGCCATCCTGTCCCAGCGTCAAGACGCTAAGGCCTTGTTGCATCCTGTAGCTTTCTTCTCCCGCAAGTTATCAGCATCAGAGAGGAACTACGATGTGGGGGACAGGGAGCTGCTAGCCATTAAAGCGGCTCTTGAGGAATGGTGATACCTTCTGGAGGTAGAGGCACATCCTATTCTTGTTTACACCGGCCACAAGAACCTGGAGTACCTCAGAGCGGCCAAAAGATTGAAGCCCCGGCAGGCCCGCTGGGCCCCCTTTTTCTCCAGGTTCCATTTCCACCTGACTTATCGGCCAGGATCGAAAAACAGCAAGCCCGACGCCCTCTCTAGGATGTATTCGGTGCCAGGAAATGACGCTCCACCTGACACCATACTACCAACAAGGAACTTCCTGTTGACCAGTGAGGGTGTGTTGTCTCAGATCTGGCGAGACCTGGCAGGCGCCACTAGCCCCAACGATGCCAGACTGACCGTCAAGGACAGCCTGTGGTGGTTTGGCAATAAAATCTTTGTGCTTGCGCCTCAGGATCTTAAGCCTTTGCCACGACCACAAACTAGCCGGACATTTCGGCTCCCGGAAAACGGCAGAATTACTTGCCCGATCTTTCTGGTGGCCGAACGCCACGGAGGACTGCAAGAAATTTGTTGGTGCTGTCCCATCTGTGCCCGGAATAAAACTGACAGGGCCAAGACCTGGGGCCTCCTAAACCCACTTCCTGTACCTGAACGCCCATGGTCACAGCTGGCCATAGACTTTATTGTGGAACTGCCCCCGTCGGAAGGATATTCCACTATCTTTGTAATCGTGGTACGCTTGACAAAAATGGCACACTTCCTACCTATGAAGGGGACCCCTACAGCGACCGAGACGGACAACACCTTTATTAAGGAAATAGTCCGGCTCCACGGAGTACCCAGCAGTGTGGTATCCAACCGCGGGGTCCAGTTCACATCCAAGTTCTGGAAGGCCATGTGCGCAGCTCTGGAGATCGAGCTCGCGTTTTCTTCTGCGTATCACCCGCAGACCAACGGCCAGACTGAGAGAACGAATCGGACATTAGAACAGTATCTGCGTTGCTTCTCATCATTCTCTCAGGATGATTGGGTTGCACTGCAACCCAACAACGCCATCCACGCCATCGGCCACCAAGCAGTCCCAATTCTGGGCTAACTATGGGTTTCACCCAGCATTCCTACCGGAACTGGCCTTGAAAGTTCTGTTCCGGCTGTACAGGACACCGCAAGCTTCCTCCAGACAAACAATAAACTCCTGCAGGAGACCCTGTTAAAAACACAAGAGCTAAACAAGGAAGCGTTCGACAAGAGAAGGCGGGGGAACTAGAGCTCCAGCCAGGCGATCGCGTCTGGCTGGCCACTCAAAAATCTCAAACTGGCCTGCCCGTCAAAGAAACTAGGGCCGAGATTCATGGGGCCATTTCATATCAGAAGAAAAATTAACTGGGTGGCATTTGAATTAGACCTTCCTCCATCTCTACGGATCCACCCGGTCTTTCATGTTTCTCTACTGAAACCTGTTGTCTCTGACTTGTTCCCAGGACGGAAGACAGGTCCACCAAACCCAATCCTGGTAAACGGAGAGGAGGAGTTTGAGGTTGAAGCCATTCTGGACTGCCGGAGGAGGTCCGGGTCTACACAGTACTTGATAAAGTGGAAGGGGTTTGGCCCTGAAGAAAATTCCTGGGAGCCAGAAGAGAACATCCATGCACCCAAATTATTTCAGGCTTTCAGAAGAAACCGCCAAGATGCCAGCACCCGGCAAGGCATCCGGAGGCTGCCCCTTGGGGGGGCAATGTTAGGAACAGCAAGTGTCCGTATGTTTGTGGCGTCTTGCCCACTTTTCCGCGGTGGTGCGCGCCCCTGTGCGCGCGCATGCGCCGGAAACGGCGCCAAACGGCTCCATTTAAGACCTGTGGAGCCCAGCAGCAAGTGCTGTCCATTCTACAGCGTCTAGTGACCTGTGAGCGCCAGCTCTACCTCTGTTTCCTGAGATTACCTGTTTCCTGTTTGACCCGACTAGCCCTGACCTGCTGATTGCTGCCTGCACCGACCCCGGCTTCCTACGACCACCCGATTGCCTGATCCTCCTCTACTTTTACTGCCTGCCTGATAACGACCCTGCTTGGACTTGACGACCCTTCTGCTTAACCCTTCGGTACCGCACAGCCAGCCCGTTGCCAACCCAGCCTGCACAACCATCCCTCTGATCTGCACGACCCTCTGGATCTTCACATCACCATCAGTGACCTTCTAGCCCTCGTGCCATCCCGCACTCTTGGATTTCCTGTCTGCTCTATCAGGGGTCCCAGAATCGGGTGCGCAAGAGCGGTTGCTCCCTGCACAAGACAGACTCCACCGCCAGGACCGTGACAGATCTGTACGCCTAAATAGCGAAATTCAGTGGACACTGGTATACCATGAAGAGTCACATGCCCTGGATCTATTTTTCTGTCTAGCCTTGAGTAGAGAGTCTAGAGTATTTACCAAACAGTTTCACTTCCTCCATGGCTTCTTTCAAAGATGTCTCCGTGTCCCCTATTAATAACATGGTATCGTCTGCGTAAAGCATCAGCTTTTCACGGAGCACACCATATCAAAACCCCTGGATCTTATTGTTGGAGCGGATACATTAACGGCTCTATGGCGAACGCCAAAAGGAGAGGGGATAAAGGGCACCCCTGCCTTGTACCCCTGTGAAGTCTGAAATAGGGTGATATTTTCCCCGTCCCCCTAATGGCAGCCTTCGGGGAGCTGTACAACAGCTTGACCCAGTCAATGAATAGCTCTCCAAACCCGAATTTGGGTAATATGGCCCAGAGGTAGGACCACTCAATACTGTCAAATGCTTTGTTGGGTGTCAAGGGACAGTAGAACACGGTCCCCCATATTATCTGCACATGACTGGATGTTCAGAAATAGGCGGCGTAGATTTATGGCCATGGATTTCTGTGGCATAAAGCCTGCCTTGTCTGAATGAACTATGGAGGAGATCACCTTGCCAATTCTAATGGCTAACACTTTCACCAATAACTTCACATCCGTTTGGAGCAAGGATATGGGTCTGTATGATCTTAAATCCAGTGAATCCTTGCCTGGCTTTAGTAGCAGCAATATATTGGCTCTAGTCAAGGAAACATTTATTTTCCTTGGCTTCCTTAAAGACTTGTAATAGTTTAGGTAACACACGCTCAGCATATTGCTTGAACACTTCTGCAGGGATACCATCCTCACCCGGTGCTTTTGAGTTGGGGAACGCCCCAGTCGCTTCCTTAAGAACTGTGAGAGGAGCATCCTGTTGTTTTTTGGCTACATCTGACAATGTCGGCAGCTCCAACTCCTCTAAATACTCAGCAAGTGATTCCTCTGTATATGTCTGTTGGGAACAATACAATGTGGAGTAATAGGAGGCCAGCATTGACATGATGTCATCAGGAGAGTTAGAGATCTTACCTGTCCTACCTTACCCTATCCTAAGGGCACCAATACAGAGAGACATTTGTTGGGAGTGGGCAATTTTGGTTAATAGGCGACTGGTGTGCTCACCCTCCTCATAAAATGGCAGTTTACTAAAAAGCGTTTCTGCTCTGCAGCTAAGGTAGTAATATGAGTCAGTGCCTCCTGGACTGATAACAATGCCTCTCTATGCTCCTCGAAAGGGTCATTATTAAACTTAGCCTCCAAGTCGTGTACCAGTTGTTCTATCCCCTCCCTATGAGCATGCAAGGCCTTCTTAACTGCCGTGATCTCCTCAATAAATATTCCCCACCTTAAATGTCTCCTAAACTAATAATAGAAGACTTTACTAATATCCAACCATCATCAAAACAGACTTGTAAACATGAAAATGTTTAGAGAAAAACCCTCTAAATTTTAAGGTGAAAAGAAGCCCTCCTTGGGTCAACAAGCCCATTGTAGTCAAAGCCTCTGCTACCCTTTTTCAAGCACAACTGTATCACATTGAAAATAATCATATTTCATTTTAAATCTTCATTAAAGAAGAACTATAGTCAAATGAAATGAAATGAATCAATATGTTAAGTACCTATACAGTCTGTTAAACATCTCAATGGTTGTTTTGCAAAAAACAGTAAGGATTTTGAGATATCTACCTTGTCCCCTGCAGCTGAAAGCTCTCATGTGCACTTCCTTTAATGAGGAGACAACTCTGCTTCCTGTGTTTGTAATTGCCTGTTGTCTCCTTTTGCGTGCTGCCTCTCTAAAAAGCCATTCTGACATCACTGGGGGAGGTGCCTTGTAGTCCATGGAAAGTCCAGGCATTTCATTCTACACAGAAGTTCAGAACGAGGCTCTGCCCACGATCGGCCCGTGAAGCCCCGTCCACTCCCACTGCTCCCTATACAGACTGCTCCTACCTTGTCTTTTCTTCTGTCAGTTTACCAATTACCAGATGAGAACAGGCATAGAGAAGGACACAGATTAATATAAAAATCTGTGTGCAAGGGGGCGTGGTCTGGAGCTGCATGGAGTAGGGTGTGCAGAGTGAGAGCTCCGCTCGATCGTTCTCCTTCTTTTATCCTGGGGCCACTATCCTTTCTGCCCGGAATACAGGGTGCCAACTGCTGCTAGCCCTCACCCTCCCAGTCATGTCTCCGCCGAAAAGAACGTCAGAGGCCATCGCTAAACTGGGGAAATTTCGGCATGAAGAACGCGGCCTGTCTGAAGAAGATGGCGCCTCCCCTACCCCAGACTCTGCAGCGCCGGTCTCCACAGAAACTGCCAGAGTTCTGGAAGCTATCTCCTTATGCCAGACCACCCTCACGGCACGAATTGAGGAGGTAAAAGTGGACATATCTCTGATACGGCAGGATGTCCACAACCTGAGGGAGCGAGTCTCAGACACAGAGCTCCGCATTAGTCGCATGGAAGACGACCTGCCGCCATTACAAGTGTCCACCGAGCGCCTACAACATCAGCTAAATGCCGTTCTCGCCAAACAAGACGACATGGAGAATCGGCTACGCCGCTGTAACTTGCGATTTGTGGGCCTTCCGGAGCGGACCGAGGGATCGGATCCCCCTGCTTTCCTTGAGAGACTGCTCATCAAAACGTTCGGTCGTGAGGCCTTCTCTTCTTCATTCGTGGTGGAGCGTGCCCACCGTTTATCTGCTCGGCCCCCCCCGCGGGTGCCCCGCCACGCACTTTCATAGCGAAGCTCCTTAACTACCGTGACCGTGATGCGGTCCTACGGCTCACCCGTGAAAAGGGCAACATCCCCATCGACAACGGTCACATTGCAGTGTTTCCGGACTTCTCAGCTGAGGTCCAGAAACGAAGAGCCCGCTTCGTGGAGGCCAAGCGCCAGCTTAGGATCCACCACCTTCCCTATGCCATGCTGTTTCTGGCAAGACTCCGGGTGATCTGCGATGGCAAGGCGCAATTTTTTGAGGATCCCGAGGCTGTCATCTCTTGGCTGGAGCGCCGCGACCGTTCGGGCCCTGCCCCGGCCTAACATCACTCCCCTCGGATCCCCCCGAGAGTATTCGGCCTACCTCGGTGTATATCTGCCATCCCTCACATCCTGGCCGCCCTGCATTATTGTCGCTGAACTGTGAGTAGCCTGCATCTATATACTACTGTCACCCCTATATCCTGCAGTTCACCTAGGAACCTGAGATCCTGCCACAGGCCGCGGCCTTCTATTACCCCCTCTCCCCCACCACACATGTTGATTGTCGAGCGGCTCACCAGCACCCCAGACTGTCACCTTTGCTGTAAGTACTGTTTTGAGCAAGGTCCGTGCACTTTACAGCAATTGCTCGCCCTCTGACCTTCCCCAGGTCACATTGACGTTAAATGTACAGACTCCAAAGTTTGTTTCCCTGGCCAGCCCATGCCCCCCAAAGTCATGAGGGTCGCAGCTTGATGCGCTCGCTGGGCTGGCTCAGTGTAGTTTTGTTTTCTGTGTTACAGTTCAAGTCCACAAATAATTTTTTTTTGACATGCTGTTGGCTTTCTCGTTTGACGCTATTATGCTTTGTTTCCCTCCGGACCGACATCTCCACTCAGCGGGGGCCATCCCCTTTGGCACTGGTTGCTGCCCGGGGTCTGATGTCTTCAGGTGGGAACAAGCTGTTTTGGACTATAACTATGTCATTTGCATACCAATCAAGAGTTTTACTTACTTCTGTTACTCATAATGTTTTAATGACCCTGTATATGTCCCTAATTTTCTTTCCTAGCCTGCTGGTCATGTATAGAAATGATGCATGTATGTATTATTGCTACTTGGTGCTCACTGCGGATCCGGCTGCACCTTACTATTCCCTCCCCCTTAAATTACAATGGCGTCCCTTACTTTTGTGACGTGGAACGTCCGCGGCCTGGTTGCCAGACCTAAACGCTCTACGGTCCTTTCACATTTAAAATCCCTACGGACTGATATCTCAGTTCTCCTTGAGACCCACTTAACGGGACAAGCACAGCTGGCCCTCAAGAGGCCTTGGGTCGGTTGGCTGTATCAGGCTCCTTTCACATCCAATTCCAGAGGGGTCGCAGTCCTTATTGCTAAAACTGTACGCTTTCAGTTACACGACTTGCAGTCGGATCCGCAGGGTCGCTTCATATTCCTTCATGCCAGGGTGAATGGGTTGGAGGTCCTCCTGTTGGCTTATTACATCCCCCCTCCATTTCAGTTCGGCCCGCTACAGCAAGGAGTGGCCTTTATGGCTTGCCACCCCACGGTGCCGGCGATCTGGTTGGGGGATTTCAATATGGTCATTAACCCCCTGGTCGATAGGAGGGGCCCTCGCCCTGTATCCCCTGATATCCCTTCCACTACCAGATTTGGCAGGTTCCTTGCAGAGTTCTCCCTCACCGACACCTGGAGGCATAAGTATCCCGATGTGTCACAGTTCTCTTGTTTTACCCCAGCCCACTCCACCATGTCCCGCATTGATCTGATCCTTATTACCCCTACCCTGGTGCCGAGTCTCCTTGATGCGGGATTCGGCGCCAGGATATTGTCGGATCACTCCCCATACTGGATTGCTATCCGCCTACCCTCCCCCCCTGAGACGCGGATTTGGAAACTGAATCCATTCTGGCTCTCTGTCCTTGCCAATATGGAGGACTTGGCCAGGGAGTGGACCTATTTTTTCCGTGTAAATGACGGGTCGGCCCCGGTTGGCTCAGTTTGGGAGGCCTTTAAGATTCATGCCCGCATGCATCTTTCAGCACGAATAAACAGACACAAGGCCTCTTCCGGGCTGGTGCTCCAACAGGCAAGTGACAGATTGGAGGAGTGTGAGCAAGCCTTCCTTAGGGACCCCTCCCCTGCCAGTGCAGCATTGGTACGTTCTCAGACTAGACTCGTTAATCAACTGCATTTTGAGAAAGCCAACCGTGGAATTTTCTTTACCAAGCAGCGTGTGTATGAGTATGGGGAGCGTGCAGGCAAGCTTCTTGCCTACATGGCCCATCTCGACAGCAAACCACCGGTGGTGGTGGAGCTCCAGTCTGCCGGGGGCCTGATCACCGACCCTGGTCTGGTGGCTGCAGAGTTCAGATCCTTCTACGCTGACTTATATAAGTCCACAACCAACTATGCCGTCAGTCGCATCTTCCTAGACTTGAGACGTCGGTGGTCTGGTCCCAGCCACTA
>BLSH010452812.1:2064452-2077253 GCA_018402905.1 Glandirana rugosa
TGGGGGTTTTCCTCCTTTGGTCTCGAGGGGTTCTCCTGTGATGGGCGGGGGGTTTTCGTTCCTGCGACTCTAGGGGCGTTCCGGGGTTTACATCCAACGTTTTTTGTGGACAAAAAACAGAGAGGACTCCATAGCGTAGTATGTCATAAAAATGCACCCTTTGTTTTTAACAAAGGGTGCATCACAGGAGAACCCCTCGAGACCAAAGGAGGAAAACCCCCATCCCAGGACCGGATCCCCAGGAATAACAAAGATAGGCACGTGGCCCCTGCAGGGGCGCTGCCCTCTGGTAAGAAGGGAACCTAAAGGGGGAGCACGAGTGTCTATACACCCCTTGTCACAAGATTTCACAGAAAAAGAACAATTACACTGAATGAGCACCGAAAGTCACAGATTATATCACACTATATGGACTGTTTCCTGTATTTGTAATCGCTATAAAGATTTATAAGAACATTGTGGACATATATAAAATACTTCCACTGAAGATATAGTTACTGACAGCCTGTATACAGTTTATATTTTAGATGCTATTTCGCACATCCTTCCTAGACTGTCCATACTAGCATGTGAATACTAGCACATGTACAACCGCAATAATTACTGTTTTAGGATATACTAGAGAACACCAATCAATGAACCATTAGAGTGAATGTATTTAAGTTTTCTATACTAAGAATTTTCAAAATACTAGCACATTGGTACTAGCACTTGCTAAAAAACACTTTTTAAATTATTTTCAATGATATATATATTTTAATATACCACATTTGCACAAACTTACACCTCAACAAAATTGCTCTCACATTTTTACATATAACAAATTTTAAAGCACTAGAAGTAAAAGTGGGGTCACATATATGGAGTGTGGGACACCGTATGTGATTCAGATAGGAATTACACCACATTTCTATTCAAATCACATGCAATGTCTGTGTGGTGCGATTTGAGCCATTCATTTGGATGGCTCAAATCACACCAAATCTGCACAAAAAAGGTGCAGGACCCTTTTTTTCTGCACTGGAATGGGATCACATGGGTGTTCACGCCTAGGCGTTCCGATTCTGTCAATCGTACTACATTGTGCGAACCATTTTGGCATGTCATTGACTTAACATTCCAACGCACTATTCCCAAAGCACACATTCCTGTGAAGTTGGCTGTATTTGTAAGTGGGTGCCGAAGAGACCAACGGCTGGAACCGTGTGTGGTCAGAGAGAGTAATGTCACCAGCAGACAAAGATCTCCAAAAATGGGTACAAAGCTTTAATCAGCGATCACATCATTACAGCAGAAAGCAACATTTTGGAGCAGGTCACATGCCTGATGAAGGGGCCCTGTGTGGCTCTGAAACGTTGCTTTCTACTGTAATGATGTGATCGCTGATGTAGCGGTACCCCCGTAGAAGCTGCTTGGATATTTGTACCTGGGTCTCCTACTGATTAATCCACAGCCAGTTACATGGTATTTCCACACAGCCAGGTGCACACACTCTTCCCCTCGTTGCCTCCAATGACCAGCCTAGGGGATGTGTTTTATGTTTTATTTGGAGAACTTGGATAGGAGAAGGGAATTAGTAGGATACACCAAATGAACTATGCACAAGCGAGGACAACTCTCTCTGTAGAACTGTGGAGCAGATTATCTGCTGATCCATTTGTATGGAATGAACAAGTCCCTTTGTAGCAGAAGGGACTCAGTGGACTCTGTTTCTTCAAGACACTAGCCGGTGCCCCTTTTAGCTCACACATCCAGTATGCTGACTTCTAGGACCAAGAGGGGGATTTCAGCAACACACACAGTCTCAGGGATCCCTTCAGGGCTCTGTACTCACAAAATGTCCAGGGACATCTGGTAGCCTCCTTCCAACTTCCAAGCGACACTCTATACCAGAGACATCAGACCAGATCCATGAACATCCTTCCTCAGTCAGCTTGCACAGGAACCCTGTGTTGTAGCTTTAAGGCTTCAGGCCCCCCAGTCAGTGACCTGAGGCCACATGGTAGCCTAAGCTGGGGAGAGGCAGCAGCCTCCTCCTCACCTGAACCTCTCTCTTTAGAGGTGGGCTGGACTGGAACCCCAAGCCCGTGTGCTCATCCCATCTAAATACAGTTACCCAGCATTCCCTGGGACACATCCCCTTCTAATTGGCCAGGGCTGTATCTACCTGCCTTCATGCTATTGGATCAGTGTGAAACATCAAGACAGCATGAGCAGCACACTGAGCAAACCTCACTAATCAATCACTGCTCTCTGTTACCCAGACAGTACCTAAATTTGCCTGTCTGTTTCTCTGTTAAGCAGAAAAGCCAAACACTATATACACTCTCTAGCACCTACCTAGGAGGGTGCTACACTGATTAAAGCTTTGAACACCTTGGTGTGCTGGTGACTAATTAACTTAATGTAGCCAATGGCCCCCTTAGGGGTGGCTGGTAGATGTGGTTCACCTGTCTCTCAGCCCTCGATCACACACTTTTCTGTTCATCCATAGTCACGGAACAGGCCGGTACTTTGTTTTTGTTGTTTTATTGAAACAGGACCATGTTATATACACCACAGTATATACACTTCTTCTTCCTTCAGCACTGAAACTTGCTGACCATTACTCTCCTTCTTTTCTCTCCTGCACAACACTTGCTTCTTAGCTTTTAGGCCTGAAGGGAAATTTATCAAGCCTCCATTACATCTTCCTCCCTCCCTGCTAGCACGTGGTGAGGCCTGCACTTCCTTGTCAGCAGGACCTCCAGACCGCCCATCACAGGCAAGGGCCACGGGCCCTCAACCGTAAGGCCACAGGCCCTCAGAATGTAGCTGAGCTAGCGGGTATTGATGGACTACTGCCAGTTCAGGTAGGGTATTGGTCAGGGCTCCTTAATATATTTCAGAAAGTTACATCTCCTCATCCATCCCCTTTTCTAAAGCCTTCTGGAAACAAAGAGGAGGAGTATCCAAGGGGTTCCTTCCTGCAATCTCCAGCTCTTCCTGGGCCACTCTCCTGCCCAGATCAAAACATTCAGACCTGCACTTATTGTCGGGCCTGACTAGATTTTCCTCTCCTAGCAAAAATCTACTACAAATAAGCACCTATTACTATAGAGGTGCTACATTAACATTGACACCCCCTTCGGTTCGCATGAACGCCGTGCTATTTCAATGCAGTTTCCCACACTGAATTGTACCAAGCCTAAGCATGGACCAGTTAAAATGTGTACATTTGAGGTGCATTCACGCTGGTAGTTTTAACTGTGCCTTGGCATGGTTCACTCCCTTGGTGTGGTTCATTTGTGTAGCGCCGGGGAACAATTAAGCATACTGTGCACGGGAGCATAGTAGTCCCGGGTCCCAGAAGAGGTCCTGGCACAGTTCAGAACCCAACCTTCAGCCCTATTGTATGCCATATTGTACCCTAGATGGCTGACCATCCAGTCAGACACCCTATGGGTATGTTCCTGATAGGTATTATATCTTTCATGTAAGTATATGACCTTTTTAGAAAGAAAGCTAAAATGTGATTTTACATATTTATACACAATCTGCTGTCACTAGTGTAAGAAATGAAACTATAATGTCAAACCAAATAATAACAATTTGTACTTGCAATGACCGCAAGCAATACAGAATGACATTGCAGAAGAGAACACTGCTTTCATGTTCCACCTGTTTCCTGTTGGATGGATTTGGATGGAACAGGCCACAACTTATACGTAAATGGCCTTGGAAGTAAGCCCAGAAAAAAATGTTTGATTAGGTAACTGATGATTTTATTTGTTTTATTTTTTTGCCATTAGAAGACAACTAGTCCCTGTTTAAGAAAATATGATATATGGAAGAGACAATACAATCATTGGCAACCACTTGAGTGGTTTTGTGGTTAAATTAGACACTTACCAAACTATATTGCTATAGTTTTCATTGGACCTTTTGTCAATTCTGAATGCAGTAAACTGATAAAATGTAGTAACTGGAAAGTTTCAAACCGTAAATTCAGGACAAGTGAAAATAACATAATGATATAAATGATTATACACCGCACCAAGAATTTAGTGAGTCGCTGTTTGAATGAAGACATTTATAAATGAGATGAGAGCCGTGAAAAGGTTGTGATAAAAATCACACGTCCTGTACCCAGGCTTCTGAAATACTATCTGTTCAGTTGTCTGCAAAGGCTAAAAGACATCTCACCCCACTTTAGAAAGTTACATGCCAGAGTACTTTCTGCAGGTTTGAGAGAATTTAGAGGCCCAAGGGTTTGCGGCTGAACTGGACAACCACTAACCCATCTTATAATAGTGTAGGGTAATGGGCATTAGCTCTAATCACTCTACAAATAAGGGATCAGTGTGGATGGAACTGGATCTCTTTTTATGAATCTAATATCAGGGTATGGCAGGTTGCAATGATGGGCCTGCCAGAGAAAACAAGGTTTTTGAAAGAATCTCCAAACCCTCATCTATGGGATCCTTAAACGTGATCTTTTGTAAATAACCGCATTGGCGAGAAGATGATACCTCATACTGCATGGCAGGAACAGAGTGCAGAGTGCATACACGACACTCCACCTAGTGACACAGCATTCAGTTTCTCAGTGTTTTAAGAAGTAACTCCCTATGCTCAGCCCACATAGCCTACTCATAAATCAGTCTTCAGAGACAGGATCACATCAGAGGCTGTGCCAGAGCTCTAGACCTGGGAAGCACTCTGTGGCTAATCAACACAGTACACAAAGGTCTGGAAAGTGCCATAATGCAGAGCCCAGTGCTCAAAGGTCACATTCCAGGAAAGTTCTGCTATTGTCCATTCAAACAGGCTGCACTTATGCTCCAAAGCTTTGCTGAGGATATGCTGATCTGGATGGCTGCATAAAGAGACTAGCTCAAGCAGCATGTAGAGATGTCTTGACTAAAGAAAAATAAAATATGGCTAACAAAAGTGATTACATTTTTCTAGGTAAAAAGGTGCCCACCCTCCTTGAACACTACAATTTTGAGACATGCTGTAAGTGGGAGCGGTGGTCACTGTTTTTTTGTTTGGCAGTGTCCAGCTATCTTTCTACACTGCTGGTTTGATTGTTTGTGATGAGGCAAAAATGAGGCTTTTGAAGATGGACTTTTAGGAGTTGATTGACCTGCTTCCCCCCAACTGTTAAGTTCATCCAACCCTGTGAGTAATGGTCCCACTGTGTGCAGATGCACTAGGCTGATTTGCTAGGTACAGTGCCATGTCCTATTCGGATACTTTGCATTGCAGTCATCCAAACAGCCTTACAGATCCCTCAGAGGGTTCTTTCCTCAGACCTTTTGATGAATAAAGCCCTCTATGTACCTCATAGTATTTTTCTGGATTCCAACTGTGAACATGTTGGGGACGCCTGATTTTCACATGTGATTAGAGCATAAGGCTTCTTCTGTCTGGCTATTATCCAGGCCTTTATACATTCCAAAAGTTTTATGTCAGCCCTAAACACCTCCTTTCCTGACTTTGTTTACTTTGCAAGACAGCAACATGCGTTCTGATACAAATGAGATCACTTTCATCCCCAAAAAAAAAAAAGTATTGTAGTTGCCTTGTTAAAAAGACTAGCTAGATTGCTACAGCATTTGTGCATCAGAAAAAAAAAAGATGAAAGGTAAAGATAACATCTGAACACGTTTTACCTTTTACATAAAATAGACTGCATTTGAGCATGTCTGGAAAAGAAAAAAAATTGCCTGGGTTAAAATACTGTATAGTGCCCTCACTGTTCCTGTGCACGCCACCTACGGGATGGGTTGCAGCAGGAGATCCCATGCTGATGACACGTAGCTTTTGGGGACATGCTGTTTTTTCAGCTTTTATTTTTCAGTATCATCCCCTAATTTCTGACTTATGTCACTTTGGTTAGCGTAACTATGATCTTTATTGTTCATTTGTGATGTTTACCCATTTTTTAGCCCCTGTGTTGGCAATTTACAAGCTTGCTTTTGTAATCTCATGTTTATTCTTAAAACCAATAAACATACTGAAACAAAAATACTGTATAGTGGCTTCATACATAGAAACATAGCTCCCAATTGTCCCTTATTTGGAGGGACTGACCCTCTTTTGAAACCAAATCCCTCTTGTAGCTTCAGATGCCCTTTTTTTGGTCTAATGTGTACATCTCTATGCAAAATGTACTATTTCATTACCAAAAGTGTTAAGCAGCCTCATACATGAGTCATTTTTTTTCCATACAACAAGTGGGTTGAATGAAAAAAAAAAAATGACTCGACTCCCCCATCCACACACTTGATGTGGATGGGGGGATCCTCCCGTACTTAGGTATTGTGTTCTGACAGTGGCGAAATTTCTCCTCCGTCAGAATACACTGATCAGTGCTGCCAGCTATAGCCTGATGTGGAAATTATCCAACAGGCTGATTGTACAGAAGTTAGTCGGTACATTGACTTCTGTACAACCAGCCTGCCTGTACGTAGATCAAAATCCATATGGTCTCTCCTGAACCAGCTGAATTACGATCCATGTATGCCTGGCTTTATGTTGAACTAAAGTTTTTATCCAGCCTTTATATTACCATGTTTGCTATTTTGAAAAGTAAAAATAAAGGAAAAACAGAGGTAAAAAAGTACATGTGTGGTTTAGCCAAACATTTTCAATACATTCGATTTTTGTGGTCTGTGTAACTGGACCATGGCGGGGGCATGCCTACATGGTGTGTGCTAAAAAAAGTCTCTATCATCTCAAAAAATTGGGAGGTATGTAGAACCAAACTATATGTACACTGCTCATATCTAAAAGCAGATTAATAATATGTACAGGCTTACAGTATGTATAACACACTTTAAAGCCCAACTTAAGCCACAACTTTGTTTTTTTTATTTTGTTTGGGGGGGGGGCACCCCAACACACCCTGCAAACACACTAAAAGAAGTAAGCATTGCAGCAAACCACAATTCACAGATGGGAATTATCAGGAACGTGTTGGGGGCAGGTGCCACCTAAGGCAGCCATGTTTGCTGCCCTCCCACCAGGCAGCAAAGATTCCTGTGTGTGTTTGTTTGTGCATGCCCACACAAACATGTGTTGGCATGTGCCATATGTTCACTCAATTTTACTATATGTTAATGCCCAGGAACATTGGGATGAACTGCATGTTGTAGTGCATCAGCCAGAGGGTAGGTTACATCCAGCTAGAAGGGTATATAAGTGTAGGAAGTAGTGTCCAGTATTGAGCTGGAAGCCATAGGAGGTAGAGAATCTCTATGCTATGAGGTAGAGACACAACGCTGGGTGCAGTTTACCTCAGAAAGACCCGGAGTTAGGGAAAGTGAGAGACTGAGAACCAATTATGTGGAAGGTGAACAAATTAAAGTTATGTGCATCATTGTACTAGTTAAAACATTGCTATGGCCCAAACTACCTCAGAGAGACTGTTGCTTTAAGCAATGTGATTGCTGTGAAGTGGGTTCTACCATGTTATTATGAAACAAATTGGATCCCGTGAAGTTGTATTGTAAGTCTTAAGTCTGTGCCTGGAGGTTGAATACTGAACTGTGTGAAATGTATCATAAAGAACTACTCCAGAGCTACTGCTGTCAATCAAATCCAATGATGCGGGAGCCGGAGGTCGGGGCCGAGTCCTGCTGTCTGTTTCAATGGACGCAGCAGCACAGGTGCTACGAGGGAGATGGGTTCTTCGACGGGGCACTCAATGCGGGGAGGAACCAGGGGCGCCGCTAGAGACCCCAGAAGAGGAGGATCGGGGCCAGTCTGTGCAAAACTGCTGCACAGAGGAGGTAGGTATAACATGTTTGTTATTTTAAAAAAAAAAAGAGCGAACCTTTACAACCACTTTAAGGCAACATGTGTTAACAAGCAGAATACTGCACCAAAATGTACTGCTTGTGTGTTTCTTCACTCTGTCCCGGTGACAACAGTTTTACCAGACAGGAAAGGAGAAACCTGCAACATGGATGCAGACTACAATAAAAAAGCTCAAAAGACGTAGGTGGGAGTTTAGGGGGTTTAGAAATTTTCTTCCTCGATGTGAAGATGTGTCCATACTATGAAGCCTAATAACTCCAACTAACTTTACCCTACTCTACTAAAAAAAAATTTTTTCTGCCTGTCTCTGTCACTTCTTATTTGTGAAATTGTTGTCACCAGGACAGGAAAAGAGGAAAAATCTCTAACGTAGCCGCAAATAGAAGTAAAAACGTAAAAAGTGTTCTAATCCTTTCTCAATTTATCCTAAATTAAAATAAAATGTTTTGGCTCAATGTACACTTTAAAGTATAACTACAGGCAAAACTTTTTTTGTTTTGGATAGCGTGCAAAGGGATTAGAAACCCTGTCAGTTTTTATTGCTGTCTGTTCACCTTCTCTAGTATTCCTGTTTACTGTTAACATCAAAAGGGAAAGTAAAAGAAAATCCCAAATTTTGGGCTGACATCAGAACACTAATAGAGGGAAAATCTTCCTGCGGGGACACTAGTTCTAATGACTCTGGTGACACTCCAGGATTCCCTCACTTTGGAGGGATTTCTTCTCATTTCTTATTTTGATTATGGGACAGGAAGTTAAGAAAAATCTCCCCAATGGGACACAGATGGCAAAAAAAACTGACGTGGGTTACTCCCTAAGGCTCGATTCACAGTAATGCGCTTTTTGCATTTTGCAGAATTGCAGGGAGTTTTTTTAACATTGGTTCCTATGGAACACGTTCACATCAATGCATTTTTGTGCCTCTGCGTTTTTGGAAAGGGTTGGGGACTTTTTTTCCCGCAAAATGTAGCGTTTGGCATGTAATAGACTTCAATGGACCCGCATCCAAAACGCACCATGTTTTTACCTAGGTTTTGCCTCAATTTGCATTTTGCGATTTGTGTCTTTTTTTTTTTTTTGTACCCCTACCCATTCACCAAAAAAAGTAGTGTGATGTGACGAAAGACAATAGACAGATTTTGACAAGTCCTTTATTAAAAATGTCTTCTTCTTCTCCCCCCTTCTTCCTCCTCCGGGCTTCTCCTTCTTCCGCTTCTTCCTCCGGTCTTCTCCTTCTCCCTCTTCTTCCTCCAGTCTTCTTCTTTCTCCTGTCTTCTTTGTCCAGTGTTCTTCTTCCTCCACCGCCACTCCCGCCGACGACCCTCCTCCGATGCCGCATTCCGTTGATCTGTCTGCGCTGATGCCAAGCATTTCTTAGATAGCTATGGGGCGTGGCGATCGGATAACATCATTCAGAGACCTCGCCCCCTTGTGACGCCACTGACCCATCATGCCCCGAGCAGAAGGAGAAGAGGCCCTTGTCCCCATCAACATGGGGGCAAGGTGCTTTGGGGTGGGGGGTGCAGAGCCCCCCCTGCCCCAAAGCACCTACCTCCCCATGTTGAGGGCATGCGGTCTGGTATGGTTTAGGGGGGGCGCTCGCTCGTCCCCTCCCTTTCCTGACCTGCCCGGCTGCATGCTGGGATAAAGGTCTGGTATGGATTTCGGGGGGAACCCCACGCCATTTTTTTAAAACATTTTGCCATGGGGGGTTCCCCTTCGAATCCATACTACACCCGAAATCCCTGGTATGGACCTGGGGATGGGGGGGGGGGGGTGCCATGCTGTTTTTTGTTTTTTTTTCACATTTATTTTCCCTGGCAATTCTTTTTTTCTATATTCAGCTGTCAGCGGGGAACCCCACTGACAGCTGATGACTCGTCGGTTGTTAAGGACTCAGTGGCCGGCTTCCCAGCCCGCTTTTTAGCAACCGGCTATATACAGTGAATATAAATCAAACAAAAAAGCAAAACACAGAATGGCAGTAAAATCGATGTGAAACGAGATTAAAAAAATGGGACAAGCACTGCAGAAACGCTCAAAGGCAACATGCATAGATGTGAATCGAGCCTTACTCCAATATGCAAAAAATTTTTGTCTTCGGTTACACTTTAGTTTGCAAAAAAAAATGCAATTTGGCAAGCCTGATGTGAGTATTATAAGTAAAGGTCCATGTATCAAATCCAGATACACCACATCCACAGGCCTTCTTTTATCTAGATGGCAGCTCACTTCTTCATAGAAGGTTCATAGATTGGTCTGGCAAGAACGATTCTTCATGAATCCATGCTGATTACTGTTAATGATACCATTTTCTTTACTAAAATCTAGTATATAATCCCTTTTCATTCCCTCCAGCTTGCAGACTATTGATGTTACGCTAATTGGTCTGTAGTTCCCAGGAATATATCTTGGCCCTTTTTTAAATATTGGTGCCACATTGGGTTTTCTCCAATCAGCTGGTACCATTCCAGTCAGTAAACTGTCCATAAAAATTAGGAGCAATGGTCTGGCTATCACTTGACTGAGTTCCTTAAGGACCCTCAGGTGTAAGCCATCTGGTCCCAGTGTATTATTTATGTTAAGTTTTTCAAATCTATTTCTGATTCTGTCTTCTGTTAGGATGCTTTCTGTGACGTGCTATTAAAATTAACATTACAGTCTTGGTTACTGTACTCCCTCATATCCTTTGTGAAGACCGAGAAGAATTTATTCAAAACCTTTGCCTTCTCTCTGTCCTTTGTAGCCAAATTCCCTTCATCATCCTTTATGGGGCCAATATGTTCTGGCCTCACTTTTTTACTGTTTACATACTTAAAAAATGTCTCTTGTTATACTTACCTGTTCTGTGCAGAGCAGTCCGGATCCTCCTCTTCTCGTGTCCCCCGCCGGCGCTCGTTGCCCCTTCCTCCTGCTGGGTGCCCCACAGCAAGCAGCTTGCTGTGGGGGCACCCAAGCAGGCTGTTCCTGAGCTGCGGACCTGTGTGCCCATTCACACATAGAGCCGTGGTTCAGCCCCACCCTCTTCACCTCTTAATTGGCTCACTGGCTGTGATTGACAGCAGAGAGCCAAAAGCTCTTGTGGACATTGCTGGATTGAGAGGGGGCTCAGGTAAGTATTAGGGGAGGCTGCTGCATATAGAAGGTTTTTTACCTGCATGCATAGAATGCATGCAGGTAGAAAACCTTGTGCCTTTACAACCACTTTAATCCAATTTACTTTTCCACCTTAAGCCTGCTTAGCGCCATAATACTTAATTCCCTTATTTACTTTTCCTTATGCATTTATAAATATACTTTTATGTTGTATTCCTTTGTGATAAATTACAGACTTTCTTTCTGCTAATTGTTGTTGTATGTCCAAAATGTTAGTTTTCTTTATGGGTTAGCTACTTTGAAGTATTATTATCAAACTAAATACAATTTTTTTGTTTGTAGTGTCACTCTTGGACTGTATAAATTGTTCCATGCTTATCTGTTACTATAGTTACCCAGTCAAAAATAGATTTTACAGAATCTTCCTGTTGCAGATATGTGGTGTTGTAGATGTTATCATTGGAACAATTACTTCTGCAAATGACATTTTATTTAATTTCCTCACAACTAACACAAGACACGCGCACTTGTTTATATCTGTCTTTTCCTAGAGGACTATGTGTGATTTGAGCCTACAACATTTCCCTTCACTGGTATACTAATGGTAAGGTTAAACTGCTAAAACTTGTATATAGGAAATCCAGTATTACAAAGACACCCAAATTGGCTGTCAGTGTCACAAAACTGTACAATGCAAAGTCAACTTGAACGGAAATTATACACTTTATACTTTTTGTTGCTCCCCCAAATCTTACTCCATAGAAGCTGTGGTCTTCATGATGATAGTCAACTAGCCAGAAATAACTGCATGTAGTTAAGAATAAATGGCTCTATAATATTAGGTGGTATATATATATATAGCCAGCAATTCAGTTGTTCAGGATGTACAGTTGGTCCAAGAGATAAAGGAATTATTTGCATGACTCAACCCACTATCCTTAAATGAGAAATGAACTGTATTTTGCATTTGTAATAGCATTTGTAATGGCAACTGTATAATGTAAATAAGAAAAGAAGTATTAATTACACTTATTGTCAAAAAGCTGACAATCATATGAAACCAATTGACATCAACTAAGATTGTAACAGCAGCACCCACTAAACTCCCACATACAGATAAAAACAAACAAAATAATTGAGTTCCGTGATCAAACATAGTGCTAATACATTAATACTACAACCCATAAGCATAGGGATATTGCATAAAAATCATCATGTGAAAATCAATTCATCAAAAAGTGTCCAAAGATGACAATTCAATAAAGTACACGGAGTAAAATCAGTCCAAATAAAGAGTGAACAGTGCAAGAAAATTCTTGATGTAGATTTGTATATCGCCCCAATCTTATTATGTAACCATATACCACTCCGCACCCAGGTATGCACCCAAATCACAAACTGCTTACCGGACATGGAGGCCTGGCTGCAATTTTTTGAAGAGATCCCTGCTGGGATGGATGGATGGCACACTTCAGGATAAGGGCTCCCAGAACACTAAACAGAAGAAGCTCAGGGGAATATAGAGATAAGGAAGGAACTCAGAGTGTAGTACAATACAAATAAACAAAGCGCTAACCCGAATAACTAGCAGCAGCTCAAATACTAGGTCTGAGTATAAAGTCTATGTGTAACAAGGGGCCGCGCTAAAGCTCAAAAATATAGTCTCTATTCAGTAGACTGAAGTTCCCAGATATTCAACACTAGGCAGAAACATGAATCCCGAGTATCCGAATGGGAGGCTTACCCCAAGGCAATGATAAAAACGCCTAATCAGGAACATAGAGATATAAGGGGACTCGAAGAAGACAAATCACAAGACCCTCGGGAATAGGACTTCACACGGTAGGTAGGTAGGGTCGTCCCTAGAGAAGTTTTTTAACGTCGGTCCGGAGGTACAGG
>BLSH010452812.1:2101137-2114205 GCA_018402905.1 Glandirana rugosa
TATAGTCACAAGATTTTAGTAGAAGTTTGACACACACTTTTCATATTTAATCGGCCCTCTTCGGTATAATGACGAGATGTTAGTAGAAGTTTGACACACACTTTTCATATTTAAACACACAGTTTGAAGATGATTTTAGAACACTGATATGGCTTCTCCCGCTAATTTATACTTTTCACACACAGTTTGAAGATGATTGTAGAACAGTGATATGGCTTCTCCCAGTTAATTTAGACTTTTCACACACAGTTTGAAGATGATTTTAGAACACTGATATGGCTTCTCCCACTAATTTAGACTTTTCTCACACAGTTTGAAGATGATCCACATCCACATTCATTTTTGATTTTTTAATGTGATTTTAGTTTAAAAATGCTTTTAAGTTATTTCCCTGTCCCCATTTCTTTGTAGGGCACTTGTCCCACCCTTACCCCCATTTTCCTTCCTTTTGCAGACCTCTAGGACTTTCCAGGACTTTGTTACAGCAATTTTCAAAACTTTTATTAAATTACCAGAACCCAGACTTTTTTTGAAAAGTCCGGGTTCGGGTCCGGGTCTCGGACACCCAAAAGTTCGGTACGGACCCAAACTTTACAGTTCGGGTTCGCTCAACTCTACTCCTGAAGTCTCAGAAGGACAACATCCAAATAGCCACTCCCCCTCAAAACGCAGGTTCTGGAATCAGCAATCCCAATTCTAAATACCTCCTAAATGATAACACAAAGAATAGATGTAGTCCAAAAACTCTTCATTGGCCCGTCCATCAAAACATGGGATTCTTTAAAACAAGAATTCAACCTACATTCAATCTCCCACTACACATACCTACGCATCAAGCACGTCCTCTCAAAACACCCCTTACCCCCATTAGAATCCCCCAAAAAGCCTGGGACTTTCTTAACTCACCAAACCCTTACATAAAAGGCATCACCTTTTTTACAACATCTTCCAAAATAAACTATCCTTCACCAAAGACACACACATAACCAAATGGGAAGAGGAATTAAACAAGACATACACACCTCGAGAGTGCAATCAGCAATCCAGATAACTCACAAGCTCTTCCACTGCACTGCCCACTGGGAACTAATGTTGAAAATAACACTGCGCTGATACTACACACCTGCCAGAATATCAAAATTCTTCCCCGAAAAGTCACCCCTCTGTTGGCGCAACTGTGGGAAAACAGGAAACCGCCCCCATATCCTGTGGGATTGCCCTGTCCTGACCAACTACTGGGTCCAAGTGTTTGACCTTATTTCTAAGGTCACTGCACAACATATCCCCCTGAATAAAGGACTAGCCATCCTCAACCTAAACATAGATAGCCTCCCCCCTCACTCCAGACCCATTACAATATACATACTGCTAGCAGCTAGAACCACACTTGTTAGACTATGGCATTCACCAAATGCACCCTCCCTCTCTGAGGTTATTCATATACCCAGCCAAAATTACACATTAGAGCGTATGCTGGCTGAAATACTCTAAAGCTAGAGCGATTTAACCGGCTATGGGCAGTGTGGTCTCTACACTATACCCATTCCGCCTCAATCACTACTACTGGATAATACTATATCTTCTTATATGAACCTCTACTTGACATTGTATGTATTAATTATTGACCATTCATTATGTATTAAGTATATACCTTGTGATGTGTACCTATCTCCTTTCTTCTTCCTTTCTTTGTCACTGTACCTAAAAACCTAATAAAGACAATTATACAAAAAAAAAAAAAGAATACATAAACATACCCCCATGTCACAGGTGTGCTGTCAAAGACCTGTGAACAGCTCACAGGTGTGTATTAAATTGGGTTTCTTAGCAGTGATAGTCAAAGAGGAAGTCTCATTTCTTCTTTTAATCCAGTTTTGTGTCCCTAAACAAATTACATTTGTCTCCTCTTCCTTGTCATGAAAGGCTAACTTTATGATTGGACAGAGTGCCCCTCTGGCCTTCCCGCATGGCCCTCTGACACTGTAGCTAGCAAGGAGAAAGCAGAAATAATATCCAGCTATCAATGCAGATGTTGCCTGTTATCTGTTAGCTACGTGTGAGGAGGGGGGCATTCATTCTGACCACACAGTTAGCCTTCTACAACACATAGAAAATGGTACAAAGTACCATATGTGCCTTGTTCCCTGGGGGATAGGACACTGTAAGAAAAAAAATAGCTTCTTCTTTAACCCCTTTCCACTAAGTGTACTTATGCAGCCTTGTGAAAGTGGGTATTTATCCGTGAGGCAGAATATATGTGATATGTTTGTGATAGGATCATGCTGTGCAGCAAGCTCTTAGCACAGAGACCGAATCTGGGTCTAAAACAAATGATCTGGGACCAGAAATACTGTTACCAAGCACCTGATCACTGATGACCTGATCACTGTGATAGACTGGAATTGGGGATTTTTTGAATCAAAGATACACTCCACTTGCCGGCTGCCTAATTGAAAATGTACATCCTTCTTGTACAGCCGTCCCATGTGTTTTCATTTTCTCTTGAATGGAGAAAAAGATATATTGTAGCTTTTTCTCCTTGCTAGCGGAGAACATTGTAAACAAAAATGTGCGTACAAAACAAATATAAAGATAAAACAGGTAGATCAGGGTTTAATTTAATCAGTGTTAGAATGAGGGTTAAAGGTCATGCCCAGAGTGAAAATGAGAGTCAAAGGTCAGAGTCAGTGTATTTTAGGTAAGATTAACATTTTACAATTCAGTATCAGCGTCAGTATGTTTTAGGTAGGATAAAAAAAAGGAAAAATGTACACTATTGTTTCTGGGCCATACTATGGGTACAAACAACTATATACATATGCATTTGTGGTATTGCTGTGATCGTCAGGAGTCAGATAATTATACATACATAAACCAAATTAGTAAGCTGCTACTTATGAAAAAATAAAATATAAAACAGCATATCACAAAGGAGCACACTTAAAATGTGATATAAGCAGCGCTAATCATAGCATTCCATTTAGAAAAGCCTAAAAATAAGGAAGAAAGTATTTTTCAAGTCCACACAGTCCTTTTCAACCAGTGACTCTAAGGCAGATCTTCTCCTTTCATATCACCACATGAGGCAGACACAAAGCACCTTCACCCACATGGAATTTCACTCACCAGATGAAATTGCCCTGCATTCTCATGCTTGGCAGAAATAGCATATATGAACCTCCTCCCAATCAATCTTTAGGCTTCTCCACCATCAGATATCCACAGAGGTTAATAGAGGATCAGGTATCCACAGAAGTCAATCAAGACTCAGCTCGTCACCAATGGGGGAGAGATGAGAAACACCCCACATCGTGCATTATTGTTTAAAACACAACTTTATTTCTCATCCCACACACCCTATTACATTATACTCACAAAGGACACATGTCACGCTGGCAGATAAACAGGATCATGCCGGAGATAAGATGACCAAGCGTTCCATACTGATCCCCGTTCCTGGGACCGTTCTCACCCGACCAGCAGGAGAAGAGCGTCCCTCCCGTTCACGCCAGCTCCCACTCACGAAGGTTGCAGTGTAGCTGTGTCAGACACATTTAGTCTCCTGGACTTCTACCTGTGACACGCTACATGACCGGCAACATCTAATTAAAACACATCCCCATGCAAATTTGCCAGAGGAAGAGGCGTGTAATGGTTGGCTACCCCATGACACTAATTCATCATTCCTCTGGCATTTCACCTTCAAACACAATGCTATTTGTTACCCACAGTAATGATTACAATTTTAGTGCTGACATCCATGGGCGTCCGCAGAAATTTTTTCGGGGGGGGGCATCATTTTAAGGTCACCCATGCTATTCCGCTTTTTGATATCACATTATCGCGGTCAGAGACTGCAGACATAGTACAGGAGATGGTCAAAGACTGCGGACATGGTACAAGAGATGGTCAGAGACTGCAGACATACTACAGGAGACGGTCAAAGACTACAGACATACTACAGGAGATGGTCAGAGACTACAGACATAGTACAGGAGATGGTCAGAGACTGCAGACATAGTACAGGAGATGGTCAGAGACTGCAGACATCGTACAGGAGATGGTCTGAGACTGTGGACATGGCACACGAGATGGTCAGAGACTTCATACATAGCCCAAGAGGATAAGGACCTAGTGGGCAACCCCGATCCGATCCCTGATTCCAGGGGGGGCGCAATTGCCCCCCCTTGCCCCTACCTGCGGACACCCATGCTGACATCTTATTTCATCTTATGACCAGAAGTGTCAAAGTATCCAATGCAGTACAAAATAAACGTATGCATTGCAACATAGTATAAGAATTTGAATAAAAATAACACATAAGTCTAAACATTAAAACACCCCTATCCCCAATTCCTTTCTCACAGGAAACTTATAGTAAATATTTGAAAATTAAAGTGCTCTATATATAGAAACAATATTTTTATATAAACATCTATAATTTTTACGAAAAATATTATATAAAAAATAATCTAAAAATGTTAAAAAATGTATAGATCATATATATATATATATATATATCCAATATGCCTCAAAAATGATATATAGCTAAATGTACAAACACCAAAGACCTATCATTCCTAATACTTCAGTAAGTAAGTACAGTCAGGTCCATAAATATTGGGACATCAACACAATTCAACACAATTCTAATCTTTTTAGCTCTATACACCACCACAATGGATTTGAAATGAAACAAACAAGATGTGCTTTATCTGCAGACTTTCAGCTTTAATTTGAGGGTATTTACATCCAAATCAGGTGTAGGAATTACAACAGTTTTCACTTTTTAATACTTGGTTGCAAATCCTTTGCAGTCCATTACAGTCTGAAGTCTGGAACGCATAGACATCCCCAGATGCTGGGTTTCATCCCTGGTGATGCTCTGGCAGGCCTCTACTGCAACTGTCTTCAGTTCCTGCTTGTTCTTGGGGCATTTTCCCTTCAGTTTTGTCTTCAGCAAGTGAAATGCATGCTCAATCGGATTCAGGTCAGGTGATTGACTTGGCCATTGCATAACATTCCACTTCTTTCCCTTAAAAAACTATTTGGTGAGTGCTCATGCGTCGGAGGTCCGGGATGGTGGCGTGATCTCAGAGCTCTGTCCCTTTCCGCTCCAGCAGCCCACCAGCAGCCTCAAGAGGGGTCGCCCGCCCCTCACCAAAAAGGCCCCCAGCTGCAGACGTCCCCCCGGTGTGGAAGAACCCCCAATCCAAGAGGTATAAGGATTCGCACCCCCCTTGATAGAAAATAGTGCTGCATGGGTTTCTGTTCCTTGCTTGCCTTGACCTGACTATGGTCGAAAGGTCCTCCTTTTCTTGTTATGGAACTGACTTTTGACAAAATTATTATACATTCTTCTTACTTTTCTTTTGTACAGTTTGGCTCTATGCTTTTTTTTTGGTACAGAGGCCTCCCTCTGTGCCTGGCGGGTGGCTCCTGTGGGGGGTCCTCGGGTTACCCATGGTCCTTGGGTCTGGCACCTCTCCACCCGGCCCCTCGGCTTGTTCGGGGCAGTTTGGTTGGGGTGGTGCGGGTCTAGGGTTAGCCACGGTTGCCTTTGAAGATCCATTAGGGGTCCAACAGTCTTGGGTTCTTGGTCCTCGTTGCAAGTTAATGCTTTACTTTTTGTTTCTGTGCTAGTTTTACTTGTGCTTTATCTAGGCTCTTGAAACTATAGAGGGGCTATAGTGGTTTTCTTCCCCTTTTGGCAGGCGGCTCCCTGGGGCTGGGGAGCTGGGGGGGAGGGGGGCCTGTGCTGGGCTCCTGTCCCCATCTGGGGGGTGGGGGGACCGGGTGGCCTTGCTGTCCTTGAGAACTACTGTATCTTTTATATATGGGGATAGTCCCGCCTTATGTTGTATATCGGGCTGTGTTAGGGGCGGAGCAGTGGGCATGCTCCTCCCTCTGCTCTTGGGCACCACTGAATGGCTCACCCGGGAGCAGAAGTTATTCTGCCAGTTGGGCAGATGTATCCAGGAAGTCCTCGAGGCATGGGGGCTAATGTTTTGACCCCCATCTCCCGGACTCGGGGGGGTTTGACGGTGATCGTCCATCCCCCCATCTCTTGTTTTCTCTAATATATGTTTCCTTTATTTCCTCTTCTTTCTCCCATTCTTCTTTGTTCTTTTTCCCTCTCCAGGTTCCAGGGAAGCAGCCTCTCGATGGGCATAAAAAGTTCCCAGGCACTCCTTCCATAGGTGGTTAAGTCCTCCCTCCATCCACTACAGGGATGAATATAGCCCCCCGAAGCCATAATGACACCCGCTCCTGACGCTCCAGTATTGTTGAAATTAGTGTCCCACAATGTCCAAGGTTTAAATTCCCCCTTAAAATGCAGAACATACTTCCAGGCCGCCCATTCACAACATTTGGATGTCCTTCTCCTACAGGAAACTCACTTCCCCAACTATTTTAATCCGAAATATATACATGCAAAATGTCCTCAATTCTTCTTGGCAAGTGCCCCAGATAAAACGAGAGGAGTGGGAATTTTCTTCTCCAAGGGAGCTGGGTTCCAATCCCGACAGGTAATCCGAGACCCGGAGGGTAGATTCATCCTCTTGGTTGGGGAACTCGGGGGGTCACCTAATTACACTCATCTCATACTATGCCCCTAACCAAGGCCAGGTCCAATTTTTCCGATCCATGCTGGGCTCCCTTTTCCCCCACCTTGAAGGGACCGTGATTCTAGGGGGGATTCTAACACAGCTTTAGACCACATGCTAGACAAATCAGGAAATGATCAAACCCGCCTCTTGCAGCCCCCGAAATGAAGCCTGAGGATCGCTAAGTTCCTTCACTCACTAGGGCTAGTAGATGTATGGAGGGAATGTAACCCAAAAATGAGAGACTACACACATTACTCGGCCCCTCATAAATCCTTTGCCAGGATTGACCATGTTTTTATGGGGGGCTCCCTCAATTCCCCTAGTATCCAAATCTTTCATTAGGGACTCCCCTTTATTCGACCACTTGATGGTAGTTGTCTACTCCCAGCTTCAGGTGGTGGCAGGGCAAAGGCCACACTGGCGTCTGAGAGAATTCATATTCAATAACCCTGTCCATTGCACAATGCTAGGGGAGGATCTCAAATACTACTTTAAGTTGAATTTGAGTCCTTAAATCTCACCTATGGGGCGTGGCCAGGAACGGCATGTGAGCAGACGTGTCTCACGGAGCTCCCGTCACTGATCCTACTTTGATCCTGCTCCCAGCTCTTAAATCTGCTGATAATCAACCCTAATCAGTGCCGATTACCCTTGGATACGATCCGAGCCAGTGCAGACATACCGGAGAGCAGTGATGACCCGCAAGCAGCTGGAATCCGGCGGGGCGGCCGACTCCCAAAATGGCGCCGCAGCATCCCAGTCCCAGCGCCCACGTGCAGGAGAGAAGGGGAAAGAGGCGGGTAAGCTGACCAAAACCCCTAAAGTGAATGCCAGGGACCCCCCCAGGGATATGCTTTATTTCACCCAGAAGCTAAACGCCAGTGTAAGCATGGGGGAGGAGGAGGACATGCAGAATACCCCGGCGGTGTTCCGTTCGGATCCGCGAGCGGACAGTCAAGCTCCGAATGTCCGTTCGGATTCGGGGGAGGACAGCCAAGCCCAGACTGCAACGAACGCACAAGGCAGACAATCCCTTGGTATGGAAGAGGAGGAGGGGGAGACAGGTCTCGAGCAGCCCACTTTGGCGGATATACTTCGGGCAGTGCACAAGTGTACAGCATCGGTCCATACATTACAAGACCAGTTCGGAGGCCTCAAAGAGGAAATAGGATATATCCGTCACGATTTCCAAAAGCTGAGAGAACGCACTACAGCGGCGGAGGGCCGCATTAGCGACATGGAGGACAAGCTTGTTCCGCTTATGAGGGATGCCCAGCTCACGGCCAGAACAGCTCGGGCAAACAAACTTAAAGCGTATGATATTGAAAACCGTTTAAGACGGAACAATGTCCGCATAGTTGGACTCCCGGAAAAGACGGAGGGCAGAGACCCCACGGACTTTGTAGAACGATGGCTGCAAGAGATTTTTGGGATGGAAGTGTTCACCCCTCTTTACACAGTCGAGCGGGCGCACAGAGTGCCCCCCAGACCTCTCCCGCCTGGCCACCCGCCACGCACCATACTGGCTCGGTTGCTTAACTACAAAGATAGAGAAATTATCCTTCGCTTAGCCAGGGAAAAATGAGACATAAAATTCAATGGGGTGCGCATCTCCTTCTACCCGGATTACTCTGCTGATGTCCAGAGGCGCCGGGCCAAGTTCGGGGAAGTGAAAAACAGGCTGCGCCAGCTCCAAGCACCCTATGCCATGCTGTTCCCCGCAAAACTACGTGTGACGGCGGCTGGGCAAGCGCACTTCTTTGAGTCGGCAGCAGAGGCCTCAGCATGGATAGATGCCAATGAACAGGTGCTCAAGCGGGATAGAAGAGAGAGGGATGCTGAAAGACGACACTGAAAGATCTGTCATGAGTCGTAATACTTCAACTATAGCTGGGAGCAATCGCTCCTTGAAGATATCTGCTGATTGGAGAAAGCTCAAGAGTATTGGTTAATGTACACGGTCCAATTACCACAATACGATGAACCTTATTTCTGCCTGAGGGCATTGAGTTTATGGTGAGCAAGTTGGATTGCATGTTGTGATCCCCCATTGTTGCTGTTCGCATCTTTTTTGTTCTTAATTCAACATGAGAGCCACGCTCCAGCCGTCCCTTACACTTGCAGACCCATGGGCACTGCCCTACCACTACACTATGGATTAGTGACGGCTGGAGGTATGTTCAGTATTGGTTTACCGGCACAGTTAGACCGGCTTATGTGTTGTCTCAGGTATGCCCTTATGAATCTGACTGTCTCCTGGTATACAGGACACTTGCCGAGTTGGATGCCACTAAGAACCCTCTTGTGTGGGGTCGGTACCAAAGTATGGAGATCCTGTAGTTACTACGCCACCAAAAAAATATGGCTGTAGTCCCACTTGTGTCATGGAACATTAGAGGGCTTCAGGATCCGCTCAAACGTGCCATGGTGTTTAATGTATTACGGAAATACTCACCCGCTATCTATGTCCTACAAGAGACACATCTGATGGAGGACACTATTTCCAGTGTTGGCTTCTCTTGGATTGGGTGGCAGTGTCATTCTATTCACACATCCTATTCAAGGGGAGTGAGCGTTCTGGTGCACAGGGCCGTGGACTTTGAGGTGTTTGACCGGGAGGTAGATGCGGAGGGGAGATACGTATTTCTAATGTGTAGAATTGTTCAACTAAAGTGCATTTTAGCCGCAGTATACATACCCCCTCCATATAACTCAGAGGTCCTGGAGAAACTACTGGCCTTCCAGTTGCTTAATCCTGATGTGCCTCTGTTAGCGGTGGGAGACTTTAGTTGTTATATGGATCCCTCTGTGGACAAACACCTCTCTCCGGTGGGTGCGCGCAAATTCGCCCGAACGGCGCTGCGTGGATTCACTGAGGAGGTGGGGTGGGTTGATCCATGGAGGGACCGTAACCCGCATCAAATAAGGTTCTCTTGCTTTTCTAAGACGCACGTCTCTCTCCAGAATTGATTTATGTATTTGCATATCCCCCATGTCTAGAGTGATTCGGGATATACAGTATCTGGTCAGGGGTGTGTCGGACCACTCCCCACTGTTGCTGCAATTGGTCGCTAGGCCGCCCTCTACTCTGCAGAGGGCTCCACAGAAGATCAATCCCTACTGGCTTCAGTTGATTACCTCTCATGAGCTTGTGGCACGAGAGATAGCTGGGTTCTGGTTGCGAAATGGGGATCATCCCGACTTATGTGAGGCCTGGGATGCATTTAAAGGCTTTTTGAGAGGCACTCTCACTGGGGAGATCACGGGTATTAAAACCAGGTCTACCGCATTGAGAGACCAGGCCACACTACTGGTGCTACGGTTAGAAGCTGAGTATACAGCAGACCCTACTGACTCCAATAGGGGGGCGTGGCTGGCGGCCCAAGATGCATTGGACCACATTGTCCGCTCCGGAGCTGAGAGAAAATGGTTCTTTACTAGACAGGCCTTCTATGAGGAGGGGGAGAGGACGGGCAGGCTGTTGGCCAAGCTAGTAAGGTCTTCTCAGGCCTCTCCCACTATCGGCGCCCTTCGGACTGGCGATGGAAGGGTGGTGAATACCCCAGATGCTATTATGCAGCAACTGGTGGGATTTTACTCCAACCTGTACCAGTCTAGGGGTGAGTACACTCAGGAGGAACTGCTAAATTACCTTCACACCATGACACTGCCCCGACTGACTGTTGCCCAGGGAGCCCTCTTGGACGCCCCCATTACGCTAGAGGAGCTGCGGGAGGCGGCAGGACTGACCCCTAACTACAATTTAGGAAGCGAGGAAAAGTTGGTGGGACTTTATATGAGGAAAGCGCCCGACTAAGTACCAGGAGCATGGAGTGACTGGAAGATACATATGCAATCATTTGGAGGACATGTAATCATAACCTATCCACATCCACATTACAATCATTAGGAAGCATATAATCATAACATATCCACATTACTCTTAAAATAGAATTTTTATTTACAAAATATCGCCACATAGTGACCATGTAATAGTACAATACCATAAAAATGATTTACAAAGTGTTGCCACATAATGACAAATGTGGTGATATGATACCATGGGAATGACATGGTGCATTGCAATATATCTCCATATAGACACTCAACCTCCCAATTGGCATGCTCATGCAATATATTATAAAATACAATAAAACAATACACAGGTACAAGCCCATCAATCAAAATAAATAAATTCGTAAAATGTTTAAAAAGGTACTAGCATCTGAATAGCTCTAGTAATGGCATCTCTATGGCTCGACGCGTTTCATGGATGTTGTTATCCAATCTTCAGGAGCAGATTCAATACGATTCATCTATAAAGAGGAAGAATTGATGCATCTTGAGTGGGTGTGAAGTGAGAGACATTGCACATGAGCAGGCATACTAATACACTAGGGACAATAAATGATAGTTCACTGGTACTTACAGGCGAACGAATTGTCCAGGAGGGGAATGTGGGTGACCAGACGCTGGCCGGGGGGGAGTTGTCAGCCCCGGGAGCTGAGGCGGCATAAGCCCCATGAGGTTAAATGGGAGCCACCTGGGACCAGGTATCCTTATATGAGAGACTTCAGTGTAAGGAAGAAAATCAGGGACTCGTGACCTAAAAATGCAACATAGGGATAATGTAGTGTATTAAAAATAACTATATCACAACATACAATGTCATATAGTGGTACGTATTAATATAAAAAAATGAAAAATGTTTACAGTGGTGGTGCTGGGGTGCCTGGGAATCTATTATAAATGCCTCACTAAACTAGAATAGAAGGTATACTTGTGTGTAAGACTAAAAATACTTGGTGCTAGAGTATATATAAAGGGAACAATCACCAGGACAAAAAAGTGTAAATACTAGTGGAATAGAATACCTGTCACAAAGGATAAGCCATGGTGAGTGTACATGAAAGCTGGTGTGCCTCCCAGGAGAATAAGCAGGTCTAGTTGGAAAAAGTGTGGACTCCCAAACCAACACGGGTGGCCGCCAACGTCACACAGGCGGCAAAATGGAGGGAGAAGCGCCCGCCAGGACAGGACTAGCCGCCCAGCACGGCGCTAAATACCCTCGTGGAAGACGCCGAGATGGACACTCAGCGCCGGCGTCATGACGTCACATTGATCAGCCCTGCGAACGGCGCTGGAGGCGTGACGTCGATCCACATTTGTGCGTCCCCCCGATCCTCCAGGGTGCCGTAGCAAGGAAGGAAGGGGAGGGCCACCAATGCAGATCGCAGCTCCTGGGGCTGGACACCCCCCCGGGGACCAGAACAACTGTCCCCAGAAGCCCACTACCAGGCATGGGATGTCAGCCATAAAAATGTGTGACCTAATATAGAAATATATAACCTAGATCCTGCTAACAGGCAATGTCTCACACGCACACCAACCCAAATATATACAAAAAGGAGAGGCAGTACCAAAACAAGTATAAACAAAATATACGGAACGCAATCCTCCATCCCTGAATTATTAGACAATGAAATGGGAGGGGGTTGGGGACTTTAAATGAGGCACAAGTGGGTAGATCAAGTGTCTCCATCCCTATTACTCAATTTAGGAAGCGAGGAAAAGTTGGTGGGACTTTATATGAGGAAAGCGCCCGACTAAGTACCAGGAGCATGGAGTGACTGGAAGATACATATGCAATCATTTGGAGGACATGTAATCATAACCTATCCACATCCACATTACAATCATTAGGAAGCATATAATCATAACATATCCACATTACTCTTCAAATAGAATTTTTATTTACAAAATATCGCCACATAGTGACCATGTAATAGTACAATACCATAAAAATGATTTACAAAGTGTTGCCACATAATGACAAATGTGGTGATATGATACCATGGGAATGACATGGTGCATTGCAATATATCTCCATATAGACACTCAACCTCCCAATTGGCATGCTCATGCAATATATTATAAAATACAATAAAATAATACACAGGTACAAGCCCATCAATCAAAATAAATACATTTGTAAAATGTTTAAAAAGGTACTAGCATCTGAATAGCTCTAGTAATGGCATCTCTATGGCTCGACGCGTTTCATGGATGTTGTTATCCAATCTTCAGGAGCAGATGCAATACGATTCATCTATAAAGAGGAAGAATTGATGCATCTTGAGTGGGTGTGAAGTGAGAGACATTGCACATGAGCAGGCATACTAATACACTAGGGACAATAAATGATAGTTCACTGGTACTTACAGGCGAACGAATTGTCCAGGAGGGGAATGTGGGTGACCAGACGCTGGCCGGGGGGGAGGTAGTCAGCCCCGGGAGCTGAGGCGGCATAAGCCCCATGAGGTTAAATGGGAACCACCTGGGACCAGGTATCCTTATATGAGAGACTTCAGTGTAAGGAAGAAAATCAGGGACTCGTGACCTAAAAATGCAACATAGGGATAATGTAGTGTATTAAAGATAACTATATCACAACATA
>BLSH010452812.1:2158783-2176154 GCA_018402905.1 Glandirana rugosa
ACGTCCCCTCAAGCTCTCGCTGGGGAGGGGTCGGGGGTTCCTGGTGCGGGGTTTACCCTTGTAAGACACGTCACCGGGGATGCGGGACGGGAGTCACTCTGTATGGACCCACCCCCCGAGGTGCCGGGCGATCTTTTGTCTTGTGATGCGAGGCGAACCTCGTCGGCTGGGATTCCTCTCTCCGAGTACCGGGGGGGTGGTCCGTTCCGATCCTCCGGGGCCCGGAGGAGGCCTCCCGATTTTTTTCGCTGTTGGTTGTACACATTGATTTGCTCAAGTGACCGAATGGACTCGCTTACCTTTCCCTGGGTCCTTCGGGTTTTTCCTCCTCGGGTTTTCCAGTTAGGAGAAGGACTACCAGAGGATTGACCTTTTGGGCTCCTCCTTTTTGGGCTTCCTGGGTCCCTTTCCATTCGCTCAGGTAAGCCAGTGAACTCGTTTAGTTACACATGTTGGTTGTCGCTTTTTTTAGCCCTCCGGAGGAGGCCCGGGGCCTCCTAGCCTTGCCTGGTGGGGGGGCCATGAGCCTCTCTCCTTAGGGTCGGCTGCTCCAAGCGGAGCGTAGTGTTCTGTTTTCTAGCGGGCCGTGGAGCCCCCCACCCAGGTATGTCTCACTGAGGGCAGGGCGTAGGGGCCACTGCACAGAATGTTCCCATTTGGGGCGTGGTCCTTGGGGGCTGGGGAGGGGTCGCTCTCGAACTCCCCTGCAATTAGACGGGGGCCTAGCCCACAATAGGCTCGGGGCCTTCTCGGATGGTATTTTTTCACTCTTTGTTTAACATTCGATAACCTTAAGCTTTGTTAAATGCATCAGACCGCCTTCGGTCTAGACTTTGATATATTCATTGTATCTGTATGTTTGGATTTGATATATTATTCAATAAAAACCTATTGAGAAGTAAAAAAAAAAAAAAAAAAAAAAAAAAAGAGCAAACCAGTGAAACACTTGTTGATTGGCTGCCCTGCAGCTATTCAACATGCGTGATCAAATACCCGAACCCAGAACCCAGAACCCGAACCCAAACTTTCTTTCAAATGTCCGGTTTCGGGTCACGGACACCCCAAAGTTCGGTAAGGACCCAAGCTTTACAGTTCGGGTTCGCTCAACTCTAAACACAACATCATAAATATGCAAGCAATACTTTGTGAGATTTTCATTAGGTTTCCTAAGGAAGAAATAGCAACATTAACCAGAAACCAGATTTATTACCAACGAGAATATTATGGAAGGACCACACCCCCCAGAATCAGACATGCATCACAAAGAGATTATGAATATAGACCCCGGAGTCTCATACCCACACACACTAGGTATGAACCACTGAGGGATGAATGGGACAACAATCAAACCCCCAGACATTTTTTAGAGGAGTGGAGACGGGACCGAACTCCCAGACGGACAAACAGACAACAGGGACAAACAAACCCCCGGAAGAGGGGATGTAGAGCTGGATGGAAGAAGCAAAAGAAAAAGAGAACACTAGGGGATGGAATAATCAATCTGGCAGAGGTACAACTAACTAAAGAAGAAACCATGGTGTTGGATAAAGGCCTGAAGTATGCGCCAAAGAGAAACATGACAACATTTGATGTATATGTAGACTTATAAAGATACACTAGAAAACTAAACATCAAGAAGTATATGCTTTCAAAATCTTTGGAGAATGAAATCTCAACCATCCAACCATCCAACCATCCAAAGAGTATCAGCATTCAAATTTAAGAAACAAGTCTTTATTTAATCCATCCAACAATAATAATGAACATATTGAGATCTTTAAAAGACTGGTCACACAGGATTTGCAAAAAATGGAGATTAGGAAAGTAAAGGAAACTAAAAGCATTGAATTAGGGATTAAGCGCCTGGAGAATCGGAACAATTTGGTTATCCGCCCCGCGGACAAAGGCGGGGCAATTGTAATACAAACTAAAGAGGCCTACTTAACATAATTGGAGAAACAGCTGGCTGATAGGGCAACCTATGTCCCGCTAATGAGTAACCCCACGAAAACATACAAAAAGACTTAGAGTGACTGATAGATAGAGGAAAGTAAAAAGGATTACTGGATAAAAAAGAAAGCAGATACCTAATACCAGACACCTGTAGAATCCCCATTATCTACACAGTCCCTAAGATTCATAAGGACAACTTGAACCCTCCAGGAAGCCCAATAGTTAATGGCATCCAATCAGTAGGGACCAGAATGGGGCAATATTTGGACTTTTTCCTGCAACCCTTGGCCCAGAAAACAAAGGCATATCTCAAGGACACCAAACATCTGATCCAGTTGCTGAACTAATTAAATATAGAAGAAGGCCCATGTATTCTAGCAACAGCTGATGTCAGCTCCCTCTACACCAGTGGTTTTCAACTCCAGTCCTCGGGACCCACCAACAGGCCAGATTTTAAGTATTACCTTGGGGAGATGCAGACTAGAATACTGCAATCACTGAGCAGTAAATGATATCACCTGTGATGCATTTCAGTTAACCTGCAAATCTGGCTTGTTGGGGGGTCCGGAGGACAGGAGTTGAGAACCACTGCTCTACACAATAATAGGACATCAAGAAGCCATGAGAGTGACTAAATGGGCACTTAAACAGTATAGTGAAGTCTCTAGGAAACAAAGAGCATTCTTATTAGAAAGTATAGAGTATTGTCTATCACATAATTATTTTTGGCACAACAACCAGTATTATAAGCAGCTAAAGGGCATAACAATGTAGCAATGAGGGCTAAATTTGCACCAAGTGTTGCAAGTATATTCATGGCGGAATGGGAAGAAACAGGCATCTATAAAACAGCCCCACATCAACTAAAACTTTATAGACGCTTCATAGATGATAATTATATAGATTATAATAATGTTAATTATTTGGAACAGTACAGAGACAGACCTTGTCCATTATTTAAATCGCCTTAACCAAAATGATCGAAACATTGTATTCTCATGGGAAGTCAACAAACAAGAAATCAATTTCCTGGACCTAACTTTCTCAATATCTCAATAACCAATAGTGGATTTTGAACAAAGACCTATTTCAAAACAGTTGACAGAATTGGTTATATACCACTCAGTAGCTGTCATCATGCCACCTGGCTCCTCAATATTCCTAAAGGCCAGCTCATGAGGCTATAAAGGAATTGTACAGACTCAGAAGATTACAAAGAACAAGCAACCCTTATTGGTAACATATTTGCACAAAAAGGCTATCAGGAAGAATTCATTAAACAACTCATTGAAGATGTTGACAAGATGGATAGACAAGTACTTATAGCAAACAAGGAGAAAAAAGGTGACACAAGAGGATCATCTACCAATCATCTTGAATTATGGAGCACAATATAAGCAAATAGAAAAGATATTTAAACGTCATTGGTCAATATTAACCACTGATAGACATCTTAAACAAGTACTCCCAGCACGCCTCAAGTTCACATATAGAAAAGCCCCCGTGCTGCGAGATAAATTAGCCAAGAATGTAATAACCCCCCCCAAAAAAACAGGCTTTACGTTCTTCACTGAAAAAGGTTTCTATCCTTGTAAGCGATGCTACGCGTGCACAAAAACAGAAAAAAAACAGAAAATAGAAAAATGTGTCTCAACAACAACTGGGAGAGAATACAATATTAGAGACTTCATTACATGCAAGACAGAAGGAGTGGTGTACGCATTAGAGTGCCCTTGTCGAATTCCATACATTGGAAGAACAAAACACCCCATGTGGAAACGAATTAGGGAGCAAGTCCAAAATATAACCAATGGTTACCCCAAACACAGTATCTCAAAACATTTTGCTACACATCACAATAAGGATCCAACTGGTTTAAAATTCTGGGCCATTGAAAAATATCATACCCTCTGGCGAGGAAGCAATAGGGCAATCACACTCAGCCAAAAGGAATCATTCTGGATCCATGAGGTACAAACACTCCATCCCTTAGGGCACAACATAGGCTTTGACATTAACTGCTTTATTAGCAATTATTAGTAACATCAGAGTACAAGTCTATCCAAGCTGATCCCCTTTTTTTTTTTTTATTTATTTATTCTTAATTTTTAGTATAATTTAGATGCTGAATGGTTCTGAATTAGTATTGAAAGATCTTGGAATAGCCAGATAACCAAAATTATTCCACCCAGCTTGACTAGAACCAGAACATTTTACATTGGGTAGATTCAGGCTAGATAGATTTTTATTTAGATTATGGTTAGGCTCTCCTCTTTTTTAAATGTATGTAAATGTATGTAGGTACTCCTAAGATCCCAAAGGTGATTGTTATCTATGTGTAAAAACCATGATGACCTTTTGAGGGCACAACAGTGCCTGATTATATAATCTATATAATCTTGATATGTACTTCTTTGGTTTTTATTAATTATATGTATTATGTATTATATATATATATATATATATATATATATATATATATATGTATTTTTTAATCAATATTTAATTTTCATACTATTGCCGCTCGGATGATATGCGCCTATAGGAAGCTTCTCTACATTTCAACCACCGTTACCCTGTTACTTGCAAAAAATGAGATGTTTGTCTAATATCATTTGTTTTTATAATTTGCATAAAAATGTGATCTGGGTCCAGTCCCTTGGTAGCCCTAGGATACATCTTGCCCAAGTAGCAAGTGTTTGCAGGTATCTGCTTACTACTCCTGATTGGGCTTACAATAGATTGATCACCTTTTTACATTCCTTGCTGACATGTCCCACTCGCGGGCTACAATAAAATGGCTGTGGGCTCATACTGTATAGGGACACCAACAAAATGGACACGAAATTCACATTGCACATGCGCGAAACAGTATACCGGCCGTAGTACGCAGAACCCTGCGGACTTCAACAAAATGGCGGCCGACGATACGAACACAAAAGAAACTCAGCTGACACAAATTACAAACTGCTTTTTATGCAATTATCTTACTATAATCACCCCCCCCCCCCAGTATGACTATTAGCATCCTAGTTATAATATGGTGTCAGTTTCTGGTAAATCTTAAAATCATTACACAAATGAGGAGATCACAAGAAAATGGCCACCAAACGCCCAAAGCATATGTATTGACCAGGCAGTTGCTGGAGAGTACTACACTATCATTAATCAGAGTAATCCCCCGCACATGACCACTACTCCTATCTCCTATTTTCCAAAATCAACCGCTCGGTTTACTCCTCCAGACGAAGCCACGTAGGATGGTGGCGTAACATGTAGAGGTGAAGCCTGGTGGTGACATCCTTTGAAGAGCACGTGAGATGGTTTATTTTATGCTGTATATCTTTTAATAAAATGTAAGTGAAATGTTAAAGGGGTAGTGCGGTCTGTTGTTTGTGATACTTGTTTGGACATACTGCACTATTAGAGCTTTTTTCTTACATGGTACTGTGATTGTGGCAGAGGCATTGGAATTGTAATCCAGAGCTTGGCCCGTGAGGGGTCAGGAGTAGAGTTGAGCAAACCCGAACTGTAAAGTTCGGGTTCGTAGCGTACTTTAGGATGTCCGTGACCCGAAACTCGGACATTTGAGAAAAAGTTTGGGTTCAGGGTTTGGGTATTTTTTCGTGCCTTTTTCGCGCCTGTTGAATAGCTGCAGGGCAACCAACCAACAAGCGTTTCACTCGTTTGCCCTTAGAAGCCATCACAGCCATGCATACTAATGGCATGACTGTGATTGGCCAGTGAATCATGTGACCCAGCCTCTATATAAGCTGGAGTCACATAGTGCTGCATGTCACATCATCTCATACTAGTGTAGGGAGAGATTGCTGCTGCTGTGCGGGACAGATTCGCTTTAGAAAATCAGTTAAAAACAGCGATTTATTGATGGGTGGGTGCTAGAGGAGATTTTTGTTTGCTAGAGTACATTTTGTTAGGTGGGTGTTTGCAGCCATTTTTGCAAGTGCAGTTGCAACTGCTTGTGTGTCAGGGACACTACTTTAATCGTGTTCTGTTAGTTCAGTTGGCAAATACTGCTTTTACATTGTAGTTAGACAAATTACATTTTTTATATATTTTTTGTGCAAAATATTACATTTGCGGCCAGCGGGGCATTTCTTGCACAAAATTAAAAAGTGTGTCTACATTGCTGGTTTAAAAAAATATTCTAAATACTACATTTGCAGCCAGCGGTGCATTTCTTGCACAAAAATAAAAAGTGCGTCTACATTGCTGGTTTGAAAAAAAAAAAATATTCTAAATACTACACTTGCGGCCAGTGGTGCATTTCTTGCAAAAAAATAAAAAGTGCGTCTACCTTGCTGCTTTAAAAAAAAAAAAATTATAAATACTACATTTGCGGCCAGTGGTGCATTCCTTGCACAAAAATAAAAAGTGCGTCTACATTGCTGGTTTAAAAAAAAAAATTCTAAATACTACATATGCGGCCAGTGGTGCATTTCTTGCACAAAAATAAAAAGTGCGTCTACATTGCTGTTTTAAAAAAAAATATTCTAAATACTACATTTGTGGTCAGCGGTGCATTTCTTGCACAAAAATAAAAAGTGCGTCTACATTGCTGGTTTTAAAAAAAAATATTATAAATACTACATTTGCGGCCAGCGGTGCATTTCTTGCACAAAAATAAAAAGTGCATCTACATTGCTGGTTTAAAAAAAAAAATTCTAAATACTACATTTGCGGCCAGCGGTGCATTTCTTGCACAAAAATAAGTGCGTCGACATTGCTGGTTAAAAAAAAGAAAAGAAATAGTGCTACATAGTACATTTGCACCTTGCTGTGCATTTCTTGCACAAAATTAAAACGTGCATCTACATTGCCGGTTTAAAAAATAATATAAATTTGTGCTAAATAGTACATTTGCGTCCAGAATGAGGAGAGCGTCAAATCAGGGACGTGGTCGTGGTGCTGCTGGTGCTGCTGGTGTTGGTGGCATTGGTGAAGCTCCTGTTGCAAGGAGAGGACGTGGTCGATCTGTGCCAGCTACATGCACAAGTGAAAAACCTTCCTCAGGTGCGAGTGGCCGACAGAACCTTCAACGTTATATGGTAGGCCTGAATGCCGCTCACCGAATGGTGAGGCCAGAACCAGTACAGGCAATAGTAGATTGGGTGACTGACAATGCCTCCAGTTCCTTCACATTGTCTCCCACCCGGTCCCTTGCTGAAAGCTCAGAGTTGGCACCTGAACCCCATGGCCATCTGTCTTTCACCTCAGCGCCTTGTAAATCAGCCAAGCAGTCTGAGCCCCAAGTCATGAAGCAGTCTCTTATGCTCTGTCATGACCCTGCTGGTGTGCTTTCCATGGGCCATCCACATAGCCCTGCCCCAGAAGTGGAAGACATTGAGTGCACTGATGCTCAACCACTTCTGTTTCAGGATGAGGACATGGAAACACCAGCGCAGCACGTCTCTGATGATGACGAAACACAGGTGCCAACTGCTGCGACTTTCTACAGTGTGCAGACTGACAAGGAGGGCAGTGTTGAAGAGTGGGTGGAAGATGATGCGGAGGATGATGAGGTCCTAGACCCCACATGGAATGAAGGTCATGCGAGTGACGTGTGCAGTTTGGAGGAAGAGGTGGTGGTCGCACAGAGACACCAGCAAAGCAAAAGAGGAAGCAAGTTGAAAAAGTGGAGCGACCATCCCCTAGACAGTACGCCTGCTACTACCCACCTCACCCAGGGACCTGGCACACCAAAGGCAGCTCAAAGGAGTTCCTTGGCGTGACAGTTCTTCAGACAATGTGCTGACGACAAGACACGAGTGGTTTGCACACTGTGCAATCAGAGCCTGAAGCAAGGCATAAATGTTCTAAACCTGAGCACAACCTGCATGACCAGGCATCTACATGCAAAGCACAAGCTGCAGTGGAATAAGCACCTCAAAATCCAAGAAAGGTCTGGGGCTCCTCCTGCTTTCTTTTCTGCTGCTGCCTCAGCCTCTTCCTCCACCTCTACAGTGCCAGTGTCACCTGCCACCCAGCAAACAGATTATGTGACAGCAACGCCACCATGTCTGCCACCGTCCCCAAGCATTTCCACACCATGGTCCCATGGAAGCTTACAGCTGTCCATCTCCCAAACACTGGAGAGAAAGGGGAAGTACCCCCCTACCCACTCGCGATCCCTGGCCCTGAATGCCAGAATTTCAAAATTCCTGGCCTTTGAAATGCTGTCATTGCGTCTGGTGGACACGGACAGATTTAAAAACCTGATGGCGGTGGCTGTCCCACAGTACATGGTTCCCAGCCGCCACTACTTTTCCAGGCGAGCCATCCCTTCCCTGCACTAACAAGTCGGGGACAAGATCAAGTGTGCACAGTGCAACGCCAACTGTGGCTAGGTCCACATAACCACTGATACTTGGACCAGTAAGCACGGGCAGGGACGCTATATCACGCTAACTGCACACTGGGCAAATGTAGTGGCAGATGGGCCTAAGGCGGATAGCAGTTTGGCTCATGTCCTTCCACCACCGAGGATTGCAGGGCATTTCTCTTTGCCTCCTGTTGCCTCCTACTCCGCTTCCTCCTCCTCCTCTACCACCTCCTCGTCTAGTCAGCGTAACACCTTCACCACCAACTTCAGCACATCCAGGGGGAAACGACAGCAGGCTGTTTTAAAACTGATATGTTAGGGGGATAAACCCCACAGTACGCAGGAGCTGTGGACGGGCATTGAACAACAGACCGATGAGTGGTTGTTGCCACTGAGCCTCAAGCCTGGCCTGGTGGGGTGCGATAATGGGCAAAATCTCGTAGCAGCTCTGGGCATAGCCGGTTTGACGCACATACCTTGCCTGGCGTATGTGCTGAATTTGGTGGTGCAGACATTTCTAAAAAACTACCCAGATATGTCAGAGCTGCTGCAGAAAGTGTGAGCCTTCTGTGCGCACTTTTGGCATTCTCACCCTGCTGCTGCTCGCCTGTCTGCGCAGCAGCGGAACTTCGGCCTTCCCACTTACCGCCTCATATGCGACGTGCCCACAAGGTGGAACTCCACCTTGCACATGCTGGAGAGACTGTGCGAGCAGCAGCAGGCAATAGTGGAGTTTCAGCTGCAGCATGCACGGGTCAGACACTCTGTGGAACAGCACCAATTCACCACCAACAAGTGGGCCTCCATGCGAGACCTGTGTACCATATTGCGGTGTTTCAAGTACTCCACCAACATGGCCAGTGCCAATGATGCTGTTCTCAGCGTTACTATCCCTCTTCGATGTCCCCTTAAAAAAACACTTTGGGCGATGATGGAAGAGGATATGGCACAGGAGGAAAAGGAGGAGGAAGAGGGGTCATTTCCACGGTTATCAGGCCAGTCATTCACAAGTGGCTCGGAGGGTGGGTTCCTGCACCAGCATAGGCCAGGTAAAAAATTTTCAAGCCAGGGCACAGTTCTGGAGGATGAGGAGGATGAGGATGATGAGGAGGAGGAGGAACCATGTTCACAGCAGGGTGGCACCCAGCGCAGCTCCTGGGCAACACTGGAGCGTGGCTGGGGGGATACGGAGGACACAGATGATACACCTACCACAGAGGACAGCTTGCCTATGCCTCTGAGCAGCCTGGCACATGAGCGACTACATGCTGCAGTGCCTGCGCAACGACAGCCGAGTTGCCCACATTGTAACTTGTGCTAATTACTGGGTGGCCACCCTGCTGGATCCCCCTTACAAGGACAACGTGCCGTCCTTAATTCCCTCACTGGAGCATGATCAGAAGATGCGCGACTGAAGGCGAACGCTGGTAGACGCGCTGCTGAGGGCATTCCCAAATGACATAGGGGACTCAGTAGAAGCACAAGGCGGCGGCAGAGGAGGAGGAGGAAGAGGTCACCAACGCAGCTGTGGCACCACCAGTACCTCAGAAGGCAGGGTTATATGGCTGAAATGTGGAGAAGCTTTGTCAGCAGCACGCCACAACAAACAGCACCACCAACTGATAGGCAACATCTTAGCAGGAGGCAGCATTTCAGCAACATGGTGGAACAGTAGGTGTGCACACGCCTACACGTACTGACTGATGGGTCTACCCCATTCAACTTCTGGGTCTCCAAATTGTTCACATGGCCTGAGCTTGCCCTTTATGCCTTGGAGGTGCTGGCCTGCCCTGCAGCCAATATATTGTCTGAGCGTGTGTTTAGCATGGCAGGGGGCGTTATCACAGACAAGCACAGACGCCTGTCCACAGCCAACGTGGATAAGCTAACATTTATTAAAATGAACTAGGCATGGATCCCACAAGACTTGTCTGTACCTTATGCAGAATAGACATTTATACCGGCCTCGCACAGCCATTGGTATACTTAAGTGAACTTATTCTTTTTTTTTTATAGAACATAAGTCTTTATTGAAATTTGTAACAGGAGAAACATGAAAAATAAACCATGGTACATTTTATATGAAAAAAGTGAACCAGTGCTAGAACTTCTCTGGGTTTGTCTGCAGATAGTGATCTTTTTTTTTTTGATATGTCTTAATATTTTGGGGGCTACCTCAATTAGAAAAAACAAAACAAACAAACATAAACAGTGTTGGCTACCTCCTCCTCCTGCACCGCCACTTCCACCTACACCGCCACGGTCACCGTCTCCTCAACCTCCTACTCCACATCCACCTCCTCCTCCATTTTTTATTTTTTTTATGTGATTTTAAGTTATTTCCCTATCCACATTTGTTTGCAGGGCACTTGTCCTGCTCTGACCCCCATTTTGATTCCTTTTGCAGCCCTCTAGCCCTTTCCAGGACTTTTTTAGAGCCATTTTAGTGCCCAAAAGTTTGGGTCACCATTGACTTCAATGGGGTTCGGGGTCAAGTTTGGGGCAAGTTCGGGGCCAAACTCAAACTTTTTCCCAAAGTTTGGCCGAACCCGCCGAACCCAAACATCCAGGTGTCCGCTCAATTCTAATATGTTTGATATCATTTGATGTCCTGTTTTAACAAAGAAAGTGTATATTTTTTTATTCCTATTGCATGCTTATAAAGTCCATGTCTCTCGAACTACAATTCTATTTGGTTAATGAATAGGATGTGGCATGTTTCTATCTAGTAGGCTGTCCCCAGTATTCCTACTTTGTTAATATCTGTCTATGATTCCCAAGGCGAAGAGCCTATTACCTGTTAGTCCAATTTAGTGGGATTTCAATTTTCACTATATATCTGTCCACTGATATCCTGATATTTGAGACAACAAAAAAAAAACCCTTTTCTCCCCTTTTTTGTCCAATGAGAGATATGGACTTTGTGGGGGCAGCATGGTCTGGTTATATGTCAGAGTTTCAACCTAGGGAGAAACCTGGTCACTTGGAGGAGAATAATGTGAATCAATATTTTTTTTAAAATGAAGAGATTGTTGAAAATGAAGTCCAATCCGCATTGGCATATCAAATAATTCCGATATTACATGCAGATGAGATTAACCCCTTTGGGTTAAGAATACAAATATTTCCCACCATTAAACAGATACCATTGGACCTCAAAACAAATTGGGAAGTCACACTCAACAAATGTAGTGCTGATCTAATGAGCCTTCTGATCAAACACTATGAAAGTGAGATGGAATCGCTGGACCAGGACATTATAAATTTGGGAACTACCTATCAAACTATACAAACTAACGAACAATTTGAAAATAAGTGGCTAGATTTGAAAAATTATCTAGCCAAGCTTAACAAATATATCGTCCAGAAAAAACAGACCAAATTTATGAAAGACAAGAATGACTTTGCAGAGGGCTTTGCCTACCGTTGGCATAGCCCCCTAAGAGGCAAAGGTCCAACTGGTGGTAGAACACAACATCCTAGAGGGAGCAACCTTACAACTGTCTCTGAATCAGGTACTGAATCTGACTCTTCCCTGTCTTCCACAGCTTCCCGCTCTGTCCAAGGACAATCTTCGTCACACTCATCGTTTTCTGAAATCTCAATGGTGGTGGGTACTATTCTCCTCAGGTGTCTAAACGCCGTCCTGATCACTTTCCTGCTCTTCATCATAATTATGAACAACCCAGAAACACAGGGCATTCCAATAATGACACACATCTCGGTTTCATCACGGCACTACAAATGATACAAACCCAACCCACTGTCAAATCTAAAACACAACAAAAAAAACGAATCCCAAAACAAATTTGAAAGGTTCAACACCTACCCCTGCCCAACTGGCACATTCACCGCAGTTACAGGGAAATACGCCCTCCCAGGGGGTTTTTTTACTCAAGATTTGTCAGGTGGAGAGAGCCACACAAACCACATTAGACCCACACCTAACACGTCTTCTGACAACACCGCCCCCTTTGGATCCCCCCCAGACCCACCCCGAGCACAATCCCAATCCCATGCAGAGCTGAGTGTTATAAACTTAACACCATACATGCTTGAAACTAATCAAATCAGTGTTCTTAAATTATGCTTAAACTTTTGTCCCTCTGTAGCCATGAATAAATATGAGATTATAAAGGATGCATATTTATTCTCATGAAACCTCACATATAAATACCTTTTTGACCAAGATAGAATGAGAAATATTCGGTATAGGGAATTTACTGAGCAAACAAAACATTTTTCCATGGCCGAGTGCAGAGCTTTATGAGATTTAATCCTATTATTGGAAGAAAATTTGTCCCAGGTGTCCACAAATCTCCCAGTTGCAATTCCTGACAAGACGGTCTTTAACACTTATCTGTTTCACTTTAAAAGTAAATCAAACAAATTCCCAGATCTTTCCACAAGCCCCAGCATAAGAACTTTCCTTATGGCTGTGACCAGTGATATCAAAAGACTAGAACCTGCCCAAATGATATGTAATCTCACCTCTCTCCAATTAGAGGTTTTGCAGTCTTTAAAAAAGATGCCAGATATTGTAATAAAGAATTCTGACAAAGGGGGTAAGGTAGTCATTATGACTCAGTCGCAGTACAAAGGGATGTGCATGGATATCCTTAACAACAAGGAGTGCTATCGTCCACTGTCTGTCAATAGGATAGTGGACTTTATCACAGAATATAAAACATTGATTGGCAACGCATATCAACAAGGTCTGATTGATCAAAACACATATGACTTCCTTAATGTTCAAGAGCCGAAGGAAGCTACATTCTACGCTCTGCCCAAGATCCTCAAACGATTGGATAAGCCTCCAGGGAGACCCCTTATATCGGGAGTGAGTTTTCTATTGGAGAATGCCAGCACTCTAGTGGATACCGCATTGATGCCCCACGTTCTGACATTACCCTCATACATCAGGGATACCATGGATCTTCTCACACGGATTGAAGGGATGTCCATGCCCCCCGTGCCCTCCTCGTGACCCTTGATGTGGAGGCTTTATACTCCAGCATCCCTCACGAGTTGGGCTTCAGGGTGGCCCGGATGTTCCTTCATGAAGTGGACCACAACATGTGGAAATATGGCGAATCTGCCATTCAACTGTTGCAATTTATCCTAACGCACAACTGGTTCGTGTTCAACAATACCCACTACCTCCAGATGCAGGGGGTCGCAATGGGGACTCGTTGCGCACCCACATACACAAAAATTTATCTGGGGGTGGGAACGAGATGTCTTTGCTGACGAAGAACTGGACCCCTTTTCTGATCTGGCCCTCTGCTGGTTCCAGTTCATAGACAACATTTTTGTCGTGTGGACTGGGACCGCAGAGACTTTTGTTCAATTTATTGATCATTTGAATAATAATTCTTACAATCTTAAATTGACCCTAAATTTTCACATACATCACTTTACGTTTTTGGACCTGTTTATTTATATTGACCAACAACATTGCCTGGCCACGAGTCTCTACCGCAAGGAGATGGCCGGAAATACAATTCTACACGCCCGCAGTGCACATCCTGCCATTTCAAGCGCAGTATTCCTGATGCCCAATATCTTTGTATACAACGTAATTGTACTAGAGTGGAAGACTTCCTTGTGCAGGCCATCTCCTTGTGTGGGAGACTCCTACGCCGTGGCTATAGTAAATCATTACTTAAGAGGGCCTTTCATAAGGCTTTATCACAGGATAGACAACAGCTAATTTTTAAAACCAAAAAATCCAAAAATCATGAGTTGAGGCCTACAGTGAAGTTTGTCACTAAATTTTCATCTCAACATTTTCAAATGCGGCAAGTGCTTGGCGGGCACTGGCATCTCCTAATGGAGGATCCGATCCTGGCTAAATATGTCAAACTCTATCCTGAAATCGTCTTTTGCAGAAATACATCTCTGTGGGATCAACTTACACATAGACACTATGACCCAACATATGCTAATGGGACCCCCATTCCGGGGATCTTCCAATGTGGCACATGTGATATCTGCCCTTAGGTCTTGGAGGGCACCAGATTCACACTACCCAATGGGGAGAGTTTCCGTCCCAAATTCCATACTAGTTGTGACACAAAAGGCCTAGTTTATCTTATGGTCTGTATATGTGGAGCATTCTACGTTGGCAAAGCGATACGCCAACTACGCCAACGTATAGGGGACCATATTTACTGCTCTGGAAATGGTAAGATGGTCACACCAGTAAGTCACCATCTAGACCTTTATCACAGGTTCAACACTCAAGTGGTCAAGTTTATTGTCCTGGAGACCGTCCCTGTTAATCCCAGGGGCGGTCCCTGGGATAAAATCATTCTTCAGAAAGAAACATTTTGGATTCAGCGCCTGGAGGCGAAAAAAGCCCCATGCCTCAATGAAGTGTTGACATGCAAATACTTCCTTTAATTCATGAATTTATTTCATATTCTACTAAACATTGATCTCCATTTCTACATGTATCTTTTGGGGCTAGTCCCTGCACTTCCACCCGTCTGCGACATACAGATCCCTCTTTCCCCTCTTCTCCCAACCTTTGTGTAGGAGTTGTTTAGGTTTCTTATTGTGGAAAAAAATCCTCCTACTCTTTGGAGGATAGGGTACATATTATTTATGCCTTCTAATGTTTGCTTGTGTCAGGGCATATGGGGGTATGTTTGTCTCATGTTTTTGCGATATCTGTTTCAATTTATAATATGTATTAGAATTGATATGTAGTGTTATGTAGGATATTTTCCATAATATCCCATTCCACTATGTTTTTTCTATTTTTTTTTCTCTTTTTCTCCTTATAGGTTGCAGCACGCTTCCCCCCCTCTTTTTGATCATCTTGGCCTTTTTGGGGGGCGAGGGTGTTGGGATAGTCGGGGGCTTGGTGCCCCAGTTGCCTTAATGCAGGAGCATCGGCACCCTTGGGTAGGCATGCGGCTCCAAGCGTCGTATGTGCCGCCCCCCTCCGAATCTTGGTGCAGGGTTGGGCAATGCTGCGGCGTGGAGGTTTCACCAGAGGGCGCTTTCTGGTGGCCTCCTGTGTTCCCAGCGGTATGCGGGTGCCCTCCTACACTTGTTGGTGTGCACTCGTGGAGGCTCAGCATCTGTGCCTAGCACAGGTGCCTGGGGGAGGACCCGGCGCATGCACAGGGACACTCTGCCGGGTTGGTGACGTCACGCGCCAGAAGCGGCGTGTGTGCAGTTGACAACACCAATTGGGAGCTGCACACATATAATGTGGCAGTCTTCCAATGGACCTGCAGACAGCTACACACCATCTACCACAGCTACTGTCTGGGGAACTAATCAAGAATGCATATTAAGGTAATATGCCGTCCTCTTTGAACACTACCTGGTGCAATATTGGTTTGCCTATGTGTCTCTTTAGCTACTCTATTTTTCACTCTTTATGTTTCCAGACGCTGACCATCAGTGCCTGGCACCACTGCCTGAGCCCTGATTCACTTTTATGGGGAACTTGTACCCCCATTTATATTCATTTGGTTACATGTGCAAGGCCTGGTGCCCACTCTTTACAAACTGCCTCTAAACTACTATTCTTCAGTGGCTTATTAAGGTAATTACTACATAGTTTCCCTAGAAGTGTCCTGCATCTACTAACTCTGGAATATATGCTTATATCCAATTTATGAGTAGAGGGGGTACTCCCATAGTAGAGAGACCCCCTTTATGTAGAGGGTAACTCTCATTATACTCTCCCTGTAGTTCGAAAAACACATATATGCATAAACATTTAGCACACTCTATATAGTTTACTCTTATTATCGATTACATTATTATTTGTATTGTGTGCAGCTCCCCATGTCTACCTGTGCTCCACCCCCGCTATTCGGTGTTCACGGGGAGCCTTGATCTCGCCCCATGACCTCCGCGCTCCATTACCATCTTTGCTACTTGGGGGACGAGTGCTGCAACTAATTCTTTATTTGTTCAAGCTGACTATGTAAGTGTTTTTTTCCCCCCTTACAAGATTGTTGCAACTGTACTCTATATGAAGACTTCTTGTCTATACAGCTTCTACTATATGGTGCTGATATACTGACATGATTGTATTTGTCTTAATAGATTACCATTGATTACTCCAGATTAAGCACAAAATCCTAGCGTGAAACTAGTTGAGCCATTGTCTGTGACTTCACGCCTTGGTGTTTTGAAACCATATATACATCATATGTAGAGTTGAGCGAACTTCTAGAAGTCCGGGTTCTGCTGGTTCGGCCGAACTTCGGGACAAAGTCCGGGTTCGGGTCCGGACAGAACCCGAACTTTGTCCCGGACCCCGAACCCCAATTGAAATCAATGGAGACCCGGACTTTTAGGTACAAAAAATGTTGTAAAATAGTCCTAGAAGGTCCTAGAGGTCTGCAAAAGGAAGGAAATGTGGGTAAGGGTGGGACAAGTGACCTACAAAGAAATGGGGACAGGGAAATAACTTTAAATATTTTTAAAAAAATAAAAACATAAAAAATGCAAAAATGGAGATCATCTTCAAAATGGGTCTGAAAAGTATTAATTAACATTAGAGGCCATAGAACTGTTCTAAAATCATCTTCAAACTGTGTAAAAAAAGTATAAATAAGCCGGGAGTACCCATATCACTGTTCTGCAAAATGTGTGTATCGCTTTAAATGAAACCGGGAATGAGTGCACATCTCTTCTGCACAATTATTTCAAGTTTGTGTGTCACTTTAAATCAAACCGTCAATCATTGCACATCTGTTATTCACACTTCTTTTTAAAGTCTGTGTCACTTTAAATGAAACCGTCAATCATTGCACATCTGCTATTCACACACATGTGTTCTGCACCAGAACAGATGTTATTCACACATTACATCTGTTCTGCACACATCTGAAAATAGTTTAGAACACTTTACCTAAAACCGGGGAGAAACCATTCAGTGAAGAACACTTCTTTTTAGTCTGTCGCTTTTCTTATTGCCGCTAATGCTTGCACATCTTTTATTCACACACAACATCTTTTCTTTGCCTAGAAAAGATGTTCTTCACACATTACATCTGTACTTCATACATCTGGAAATAGAATAGAACTTCTATTCTATACACA
>BLSH010452812.1:2177061-2196877 GCA_018402905.1 Glandirana rugosa
TGAAATATTCGTACGTAATCCTTATTTTTTTATGTGAAATAAACAATGTTGTCACCCGTGTCCCCGGGTAATGTCTAATTATACCCTGTTAAGTTCCTAATTTTTGTGTTGTAGTGTTACTATATTTTGTATTATCTATACTGTTGTTTATTCTGATTTTCTCAGAAGAGTTTCCTTGGTAACTGGGTTTCTACACACCCTAGTTACCCCCTTCTCCCACCTGACTATGTCTCATTTGACTGAACGTAATCGGACCCCACTTTGCATGATCTACCACCCTTACCCACATTTTCCTTCCTTTTGCAGACCTCTAGGACCTTCCTGGGCTTTTTTACAGCATTTTTAAGATTTTTCATTAAAATTGCCAGAACCCCGGACCCGAACCCGGACTTTTTTGAAAAGTCCGGGTCCGGGTCCCGGACACCCCAAAGTTCGGTACGGACCCGAACTTTACAGTCCGGGTTCCCTCAACTCTAATCATATGTTTTAAATTTGTACCTTTAATGATATACTGCTACCAAATATCTAGTACGTTTCACCCCAGGCTAATGCAAGTCAGTTTACTCTGTATCAGTCCACCCTCTTCCCCCATTGATCCCACACATCTTTGGGTCAATGGTTCCTTTGAGAAGACTCTTTTAGTCTTATTTGTTGTCATATCTATTATGTTTTATATCATTGTGATGTTGTGTTTTTAATCCTTGAATTGTCCCATATTAATCTGTAATGGGCCCCTGTGCCCACTGTTGTAACAAATAAAGTGTATTTTTTTATTCCTAATGCATGCTTATAAAGTCCATGTCTCTCGAACCACAATTTTATTTGGTTAATGAATAGGATGTGGCATGCTTCTATCTAGTAGGCTTTCCCCAGTATACCAACGCTGGTAAAGGATTGGCTTTTCTCTTTCCCCTTTCCTTTGTTAATATCTATCACTTTAACGTGTTAACAAATTATTGTGGGGTGTTATATGCTTTTTGATTAACTTACTGTTTAAATCATTTACTGTTTTGGTATTTGAAGTTTGCATTGTCATGCTAATATCTTCAAGAGGGGATAGTTCTCCTGTGGGGTATAAAGTATGTGTCTGAGTTTCAATAAACAGTCATTCCTTTGGTTTCTATCCCAATATCTTGTCCGTGTATGATGCTTGGGGTAAAAAGGGCTGTATTAGCTGTCAGTCTGCTCAGAACAGTTTGGGGAGCTAGAGGCACTGTTTGTTGGAAGGAAGCACCCAAGCAGTTCTATCACATTTGGTGGCAGGGACGCACCTAAGCCGGGAGCCCAAGCGGTTCCATCACAGTGTGGATTTCAACTCACTGGTTAATTCTGCAGAGGACAGATAATCTCATGGATCTTTTTGTGTCTGTTAGAAAGTTTACACAATCTTATCATGCATTTATTTTTTTTTACAGTTCAGCCTACAGAACATTGCATCCATGATTGGTGGTCATATAAATAGCCATGACCATTACCCCCTTATTGAAAACATAAAGGAGGTCAGTGCTAAAGAAAAGAAACAGGCAGCTTGTGCAATAGTCATCCACAGTGCCGGGACAAGGTCATCTAGAGCCCAGGGCGAACATGCCAAACTATGCCCCCCCAAGATGTATGAGCATTATGTTTCAGCAAAAATACCCCCACAAAAACACAGAACACTAATCTGCATATTACACCCTAAGCATAAATTCCCCCTCATCCAAGTACAAATCCACCCCCTGCTGAAATTCCCCCTCTCAGCACAAATATTTGCCCCATCCCCCAACCTCAAATGCCCCCCCAAAAAAAAAAAAAACTCCTCCTACCACAAATCCTCTATCCCAAAAATGTCCCCTCCTAGAGCACATCTTCTCACCCCACATTAAATTTCCCCCTCCTAGCACAAATCCTCTTCCTCCATCCCCCTTCCCAACAAAAATCTCCCTAAATCACCACTCTTAGTACCCACCCAAATGTCCCCTCCTAGAACAATACTTACCCCCTAAATCCCCCCTTCCAACACAAATCCCCTCCCCCCACCTCAAATCATATCACAGTGCCCAGGGCAGCTTCCCCTCCTGCCCACCCCATGTCCCAGCCCTGGTCATCCTACCACAGGGGTCACTTGGCTGAATTTTCATGATGTAGACTTGCAGAGCTCTTCTTGCTGCAGACTCACCACTGTAACTTTGTTCTTACTAGAGGCTTGACACACAAATAGTGTTGAGCGAACCCGGACTGTAAAGTTCAGGTCTGTACTGAACTTTGGGATGTCTGGAATACGGACCCGAACACGGACTTTTCAAAAAAAGTCCGGGTTCGGGTCCGGGGCTGTGGTAATTTTACCAAAAATTCTGAAAATTGCTGTAAAAAAGTCCAGGAAAGTCCTAGAGGTCTGCAAAAGGAAGGAAAATGGGGGTAAGGGTGGGACAAGTGCCCTACAAAGAAACGGGGACAGGGAAATAACTAAAAGCATTTTTAAAAATATAATTTCATAAAAAAATCAAAAATGGAGGTGGATGTGGACCATCTTCAAACTGTGTCTGAAAAGTATTAATTAAGGGTAGAAGCCATATAACTGTTCTAAAATCATCTTCAAACTGTGTCAAAAAAGTATAAATAAGCGGGGAGAACACTGTTCTGCAAACATCTGGAAACTGTGTGTAACACTTTAACTAAAACCGGGACAAACTGAACTACTGTTCTGCAAACATCTGGAAACTGTGTGTAACACTTTAACTAAAACCAGGCGAACCCATATCACTGTTCTGCAAACATCTGGAAACTGTGTGTAACACTTTAACAAAAACCGGGCGAACCCATATCACTGTTCTGCAAACATCTGGAAAATGTGTGTAACACTTTAACTAAAACCGGGACAAACTGAACTGCTGTTCTGCAAACATCTGGAAACATCTGGAAACTGTGTGTAACACTTTAACTAAAACCGGGACAAACTGAACTACTGTTCTGCAAACATCTGGAAACTGTGTGTAACACTTTAACTAAAACCGGATGTTTCCAGATGTTAGCAGAACAGTGATATGGGTTTGTCCCGGTTTTAGTTAAAGTGTTACACACAGTTTCCAGATGTTTGCAGAACAGTAGTATGGTTCCTCCCGGTTTTAGTTAAAGTGTTACACACAGTTTCCAGATGTTTGCAGAACAGTAGTATGGTTTCTCCCGGTTTTAGTTAAAGTGTTACACACAGTTTCCAGATGTTTGCAGAACAGTGATATGGGTTCTCCCGGCTTATTTATACTTTTTTGACACAGTTTAAAGATGATTTTAGAACAGTTATATGGCTTCTACCGTTAATTAATACTTTTCAGACACAGTTTGAAGATGGTCCACATCCACCTCCATTTTTGATTTTTTTATGAAATTATTTTTTTAAAAATGCTTTTAGTTATTTCTTTGTAGGGCACTTGTCCCACCCTCACCCCCATTTCCTTCCTTTTGCAGACCTCTAGGACCTCCAGGACTTTTTTACAGCCATTTTTGTGCCTAAAAGTTCGGGTTCCCATTGATTTCAATGGGGTTCGGGGTCCGGACAAAGTTCGGGTTCTGTCCGGACCCGAACTCGGACTTTGTCCCGAAGTTCGGCCGAACCAGCAGAACCCGGACTTCCAGAACTTCGCTCAACTCTACACGCAAATGTGCTACAAATTGGAAAAGTGTCAACTAGAACTTGTGCTTCAAGTGCTCTGCAAGTCTACAACTTGCCAGTGAAAATGTGCAGCAAGTTAACAGACTTAGAATTCAACACTGCCACAAATATCTGGTAAGTTATCCTTGCTATCTGGTTTTACGCATGTGCTATAAACACAGCATTCATAATGTGCAAAAATCATCCACAATATTCAGGACTTATAATAAAAAATAAGTCAGTGTAAATATACATGCATTTGACTTTATTAACACTGATTTATTTTTTATTACCATTTTTGAATATTGCAGATTTTTTTTTTGCACATTATTAATGCTGTGATTATAGCACATGTTTTAAGTTTATGATATTCTATATTTGGAGGTGCTGTATTATTTTCTTTGTTCTTTATCCCCATAGTACAGGGTGGGCCATTTATATGGATACACCTTAATAAAATGGGAATGGTTGGTGATATTAACTTCCTGTTTGTGGCACATTAGTATATGTGAGGGGGGAAACTTTTCAAGATGGGTGGTGACCATGGTGGCCATTTTGAAGTCGGCCATTTTGAATCCAATTTTTGTTTTTTCAAAAGGAAGAGGGTCATGTGACACATCAAACTTATTGGGAATTTCACAAGAAAAACAGTGGTGTGCTTAGTTTTAACGTAACTTTATTCTTTCATGAGTTATTTTCAAGTTTCTGACCACTTATAAAATGTGTTCAATGTGCTGCCCATTGTGTTGGATTGTCAATGCAACCCTCTTCTCCCACTCTTCACACACTGATAGCAACACCGCAGGAGAAATGCTAGCACAGGCTTCCAGTATCCATAGTTTCAGGTGCTGCACATCTCGTATCTTCACAGCATAGACAATTACCTTCAGATGACCCCAAAGATAAAAGTCTAAGGGGGTGCACCACCACATTATGGGTGTCAGGTCCGAGCATTCCTAGATGAACAGTTTCCTGGAAAGTGGATTGGTCATCGTGGGCCAGTTGAATGGCCCCCAAGGTCTCCCGATCTGACCCCCTTAGACTTTTAGGAAAGCCACACATCAGTCTATATAAGACCTTACAGCTCACAGTGCATGTCAGAGCAAATGAGAATCATGAGGTGAAAAGAACTACCTGAAGAGCTCAGAGACAGAATTGTGGCAAGGCACAGATCTGGCCAAGGTAACTAAAAAATTTCTGCTGCACTTAAGGTTCCTAGGAGCACAGTGGCCTCCATAATCCTTAAATGGAAGATGTTTGGGACGACCAGAACCCTTCCTAGAGCTGGCCGTCCGGCCAAACTGAGCTATCGGGGGAGAAGAGCCTTGGTGAGAGAGGAAAAGAAGAACCCAAAGATCACTGTGGCTGAGCTCCAGAGAGGCAGTCGGGAGATGGGAGAAAGTTGTAGAAAGTCAACCATCACTGCAGCCCTCCACCAGTCGGGCTTTATGGCAGAGTGGCCCGATGGAAGCTTCTCCTCAGTGCAAGACACATGAAAGCCCGCATGGAGTTTGCTAAAAAAAACACCTGAAGGACTCAAAGATGGTGAGAAATAAGATTCTCTGGTCTGATGAGATCAAGATAGAACTTTTTGGCCTTCATTCTAAGCGGTATGTGTGGAGAAAACCAGCCACTGCTCATCACCTGTCCAATACAATCCCAACAATGAAGCATGGTGGTGGCAGCATCATGCTGTGGGGGTGTTTTTCAGCTGCAGGGACAGGACGACTGATTGCAATCGAGGGAAAGATGAATGCGGCCAAGTACAGGGATATCCTGGACGAAAACCTTCTCCAGAGTGCTCAGGACCTCAGACTGGGCCGAAGGTTTACCTTCCAACAAGACAATGACACTAAGCACACAGCTAAAATAAATAAGGAGTGGCTTCACAACAACTCTGTGACTGTTCTTGAATGGCCCAGCCAGAGCCCTGACTTAAACCCAATTGAGCATCTCTGGAGAGACCTAAAAATGGCTGTCCACCAATATTTACCATCCAACCTGACAGGACTATAGAGGATCTGCAAGGAGGAATGGCAGAGGATCCCCAAATCCAGGTGTGAAAAACTTGTTGCATCTTTCCCAAAAAGACTCATGGCTGTATTAGATCAAAAGGGTGCTTCTACTAAATACTGAGCAAAGGGTCTGAATACTTAGGACCATGTGATATTTCAGTTTTTCTTTTTTAATAAATCTGCAAAAATGTCAACAATTCTGTGTTTTTATGTCAATATGGGGTGCTGTGTGTACATAATGAGGGAAAAAAATTAACTTAACTGATTTTAGCAAATGGCTGCAATATAACGAAGAGTGAAAAATTTAAGGGGCCTGAATACTTTCCGTACCCACTGTATGCTTTGAAAGAAATACCAATAACGATATAATCTTCATTCAAATTACAAGCAGTGTAAAAACAACTACGTAGTATAGCTTGTATTCCTATTTTTAATATCACACTGTATTGTGTAAAACAGTAACCAAATTTCAACCCAGAGTGCACCAAGACAATACAAAACCACACTCCAGAGATGAGACAGTTGTTAGGGTGAACTAAATGAGTCAGAGGCAGCAGCAAAACATATGACTTTGTGACTCGAGAATATGTAAGCAGTTTTATTTAGACTTGTGGCAGTAATGTAACAGGGAGAGATAAGTAAATGTATTTCAAGAAACACACCTGCACCCCCCCATCCCAAAGCACCTTGTCCCTATGTTGATGAGGACAAGGGCCTCTTCCAGACAACCCTTGCCAGTGGTTGTCGGGGTCTGCGGGCAGGGGGCTTATCGGAATCTGGAAGCCCCCTTTAACAAGGGGGCCCCCAGATTCTGGCCCCCCACCCTATGTGAATGAGTATGTGGTACATTGTACCCCTACCCATTCACCTAAAAAAAGTGTAAAAAAAAATCACACTACACAGGTTTTTAAAGTATTTTATTAAATCAGCTCTGGCGTCTTCTTCCCTCTCTGGCGTCTTCTGTCTTCTGCTCTTTTGCGGGGTCTTTTTTCTTCTGAAGGGTCTTCTTTCTTTCTTTCTTCGGCCAGTTCTTCTCCCTCTCAGTGGCATCTTCTACTCTTTTGCGGTGTCTTCTGCTCTGTTGTGGGGTCTTCTCTGCTGTCTTTTCCCTCTGTTCTTCCTCTGTTCTTCTTCCCATGTTGACTCGACACTGTCTCCCGCATGAATAGTGTCTCTGTCCTGTGCATTGACTTATATTGACATGGGGCGGGGCCACCCACTGACATCATCTGGAGGCCCCACCCCCTTATGGTATCACCATCCCATCATGCCCCAGACGGTGATGTCATAAGGAGATGGGACCTCCGCATGACTGGTATGGATTTGGGGGGTCCTATGCTGTTTTTTCGGCCTGGGGGTTCCCCTTAAAATCCATACCTGGATGAGACTGAAGGGTCTGGTATGCTCTTGAAGGGGGACCCCAGGCTGTTTTTTTTATTTGGCATGGAGTTCTTCTTCAAGATCTTCAGAGCACAAGTCGCATGCCAAAGTCGGATCAGTTAAGACAATAATCCGACTTTAATCCGATTTCAATGTTTTTCAATGGGCTGAAGTAGGATCAAAGTCAGACAAAGTACAGGAACCTTTTTCAAAGTCTGTCGGACACAAGTTGGGCTAGTTAAGACGGCTCTCATAGGGAATCATTGTTTTTGTGACGTAATGCGACTTGTGCTCCTAATGTTGGTCCGATTCTCGGACTAGTGTGAACCTAGGAAAAAAGATCAGCTGCACACCGACATGGAGGAAAGTCCTTTATTGAATAATCAAAGATTGCTTTTCCTCCGCATCGGTGTGCAGCTGTTTTTTTCCTGACTTCAATTGCTGCTGGCAGACCGGAGCTAGCACCTGTGCAGGAGGAACTGGGAGTTTCATTCATTCATCATTAACCTGGAGCGGCTGCTTCTTGCTTTTCCTAGTGTGAACCTAGACCAGTGATGGCGAACCTTGGCACCCCAGATGTTTTGGAACTACATTTCCCATGATGCTCATGCACTCTTCAGTGTAGTTGAGCATCATGGGAAATGTAGTTCCAAAACATCTGGGGTGCCAAGGTTCGCCATCACTGACCTAGACTAACTGTCCCTATCTCTCCAACGAAGCCATGAAATGGATGTAACACATTAAAGGTGAGGACTCAGACGGCATGTCTGTAGTGTGATGTATGTTCTTTCTGCATACTCATATCACAGTTTCCTGGACTATCAAAATATCATTGGGCTTGATTAAGAGGACATATTACATTGTGAAAAAAATAGTATCACTCTGTCTTGAAAAGGGAACCCTGCAAGGTCCAAAAATATCAGCCTGTGATGCTAATCTATATTCCCATCACACATTGTCCTGGAATTAGCTCTTAAAGTATCAGGTGCTGTAGCGACCGCCAGCTATATACTGGAACATCCACGATAATGTAGATTCAGCAGCACATCAGCGATCTTCAATTTCGTCCAAACAGTTCTTAATTAAAGAAAGGTCACATCACAAAACAGTGTAGTGCATCACTTTGTAGTCAAGCAGGACCCGATCACATGTCTGACGAACGGGCCCCATGTTACTCTGAAACAGTGCACTACACTGTTTAGTGATGTGATCTTTCTTTAATTAACCACTTCAATACTATGCACTTGGAACACTTTCCTACCAGACCAATTTTCAGCTTTCAGTGCTGTTGCAATTTGAATGAGAATTGCATGGTCGTGCGACGCTGTACCCAAACAAAGTTTTTATCATTTTGTTCCCACAAATAGAGCTTTCTTTTGGTGGTATTTGATCACCTCTGCGGTTTTTATTTTTTGCGATATAAACAAAAAAAGACCGAAAATTTTGAAAAAAATAAAAATTCTCTATTTTGTCACAAAACTTTGTAAATAAGTAAATTTTCTCCATCACTGATGGGCACTGATGAGGCTACACTGACGGGCACTGATCTGGCAGTACTGATTGGCATTGATGAGGTGGCACTGATGAGGTGGGACTGATAATGCGGCACTTATATGCAGCAATGATGAGCACTGTTAGGCGGCACTGAGAAGCAGCACTGACAGGCACTGATATGAAACACTGATGGGCACTGGTATGCAGCACTGACGGACACTGATAAGCGGCACTGACGGACACTGATAAGCGGCACTGATGGGCACTCATAGATGGCACTGATTGGCGCTCATATGTGGCACTGGGGACTGATAGGTGGCACTGATGAGCACTGATAGGTGGGCACTAGTAGGTGGCACTGGTGGGCACTTATATGTGGCACTGGTATGCACTGATAGGGGCACTGGTACACACTGATGGGGCACTGGTGGGCATATGTACAGAAAGGGACAAAAGCAAAAAACAAAAAAGGTTCCAAGCTCAACCTGCGGACCAGTCTGCCACCAAGCCAAATTTACCTGTCTAACAGTCCAGCGTTTAAAAGACAGGGGATTGGTTACACACATTTGCAAGTGTATGTGTAAGCTGCAGGCCACGACAAGGCTCCCTGTATACTGCAGACCTAACTCTGTATAAGAGGCTTCACAGTGGAAGCACACAAACAATTGAATGGATAGATGAAGGACAGGTGACTGGAGGAGCCCAACCCTCCTTAAAGGTACATGACCAGACACCCAGCCGTGGCCCAATGGCGGCTGCGGCGCTGGTATGGTACCAAAAATAGTGACTACACAACAAACAGGGTCACTGTCCCCCATCTATAACTGGCCACTACAGCAAGGAGCTCTCTGGAAAGGCAGATACAGACAAAAGCAAAAAACAAAAAAGGTTCCAAGCTCAACCTGCGGACCAGTCTGCCACCAAGCCAAATTTACCTGTCTAACAGTCCAGCGTATGACCTTGTTTGTCATATGTACAGAAAGGGGCCCATTCCCTGGCGGTCTAGGGTGGCATCTGAAGGTGGCACTAAGTGCCATTCATATTGGGCACTATGCCCCTTACCTGGTGGTCTAGGGTGGTCTCCCTGGTGGTCCAGATCCTGGTGGTCCTGGGTGGGGACATTGTTGGTGGTCCTTGGGCAGGCTCCCTGGTGGTCTAGTGTGGCGATCCAAGGGGGGGCTGTGCTGATAAATCATCAGCACAAACCCTACCTGTCAGGAGAGCAGCCGATCGGCTCTCCACTCCTCAGGTCTGCGGACCTGAGTACAGGAAAGCCAATAAACGGCTTTCCTGTGTTACACTGTGACCAGCCGTGATTGGTCACGGCTGATCACATGATAAAGTGCTTTGGATGGAAGCACTTTACCGAGATCAGTATTGCGGGGGGTCAGACTGACCTCCCACACCACCGATCGCCACTATGCGGCGGCTTGTTATCCTGAGGACGTTATATGATGTCCAGTCAGGATAACTAAACCACTTCCCGGCCGTCATTCTGCATACGGCGGTCGGGAAGTGGTTAAAAAACGTTTGAATGAAATTGAAGATCCTCGATGTGCTGGCGAATATCTACATTATTATTAAAGTACATGATTATCACTATTCCAAGGTGTGCTGTTGAAGATTCTTTTTTTCCTTTGATTCAGACACTGAGAAGGTAAAAAACATTGTACAGCTTACTTCCACGCATATTAAATCAGTATGGACGGACTGCAAATTTTAGAATGACTAAGTGGGCATATTGCATCTGTAAATGAAAAATGAATGCCTTGATTCAGAGATTGAAGAAGATACATTTTAAAGATTATCACTACAGCTAATAAACCCTTTTGGACTGACCACATTTTTGGAGGAATTGAGCAAACATATTGCTTCTGGAAAGAAAAAAATGTCTATTTGTTTAGAATTTGAAACTAAAAAATTGCACAGATACAGAGCACACCTTTCAAACCGTTTCTGGATATGCTGACATTTCTAAAGGGAGAGAGCAAGCACATGGATATAAGACTTTGAATATTTTTTTAAGATACTGAGTATAGAAAAATGTTATAGACCACACATCTTAAACCTGTATGGACAGGCTGCAATTTCTGAGCAGCAGAGTAAGTATATTACATATGAAATTAAAAAATGAGTGTCTTGATTCATAGACAGAGGAAGGTACATTTTTACACTATAGCACCACCACTGTTAAGGCTTTTTGTACGGGCTGAAATTTTGTAGGTATTAAGCAGGTATATTGCATTATATTGCATTTGGAATGAAAAAATGAGTGTATATTTGTCTCAAATTTAAAAAAAAAATGCACAGATTTGCAGCACAAATTTCAAGTATTTATGGGAAAGGCCACAATTTCGGAGGGCGAAAGCTCATTGCATATAGAATTTAAAAAAATAGTATCTTGTTTTGGAGATTACAAATTTAAACTGTATGATGTATATTAAGCCTGAACATACAGGCTAAATATGAATATGAGGCAATATGAATTACATCCCTTTTAAAGGGTGTTAATCTTGGAGTAGTCCTATTTCAGCAAATAAAAAAAAGGAAATTAAAGTGTATCTTTTGTATTTTGTATTTTTGGTAATTTTTACAGATTTGTTCAATAGAATCGTATCCTTTTCTGTGGGAGACAATTTGTAAATTAGGGGGTGGATATATTCCAAATTATTAAAGGAAACTGTTATGTTTACAAAAAACATGCTATCACTTAAATTTGATGATTTGCTGAACTGAATCACATTCTTTAGAATGTGATGGGGTTTTGGAGGCAGAGAGCGGGAATATAACTTTTACCCAGAAATATTAAAAATAAAACTTTGAATTGTGCATGCGCGAGGCATCCAAGATGGTCGGCTAGACTCGGAGCTCCGACCCGCTCTGCTCCTGCAGCCCATCATTAGCTTCTGGAGGGGTCACTGACCCCTCACAGTGAGAGCCCCCAGCTTCGGACTTCCCCTGGGGGGCCTGCCGGACCCAGGAGTTCCCATCCGTTTGGTGGAATACGTGCGGCCAGCTGTGCCCTTCACGCGAGGCCACGGATACGGCCTACAAGTCCGATCCAGCAGCCTACCAGTAGCCTCTAGAGGGGTCACCTGCCCCTCACACTGAGAGCCCCCAACTGAGAACTTCCCCGGGAGGGCCTGCCGGATCCAGGAGTTTCCGTCTGGTTGGGGGAGTAAACGCGGCTGTGCCCATTACGCGAGGCCGCGGCTGTGGCCTACAAGTGCACGGGGCCCCGCGGCCCGCCTGGAGTGGTCTGTAAATCAGAGGACCCGGCATAGGGCTTTCCGTGTAGGCATCCCCCCTGGAGCTTCACAGGAACCTTAAGGGACCAGACTGGAGCTGCTGCTGGCTCCCCACGAGGATGAGTGAGAGAGGCTGAGGTATACCCACACTACGCTCCCAGGAAGGCCGGGGGGGCTTTTGTCAGAGCCCTTCCTACAGTGATCGCCTGCTTAACGAAACCTCCACCATTTTTAATTAACTATTCCCCTTATCACGGGGGTTTGGGGGATTGAACTTCAGCCCGCAGGGCGCAGGAGAGCATAGGGTCTTTAACAGGGAAGCAGCGGTTCCCCCAGCCAGTTTATTGTGACTTTCATTACTGACCTCTGTTCACCCCTTTGCTGCCTCTGGTCTTCTGGACTCCCCGTTACTTCCCCACTAGGGAAGCCGCACTCCGGGACTTAACACCATGTATGCTGCAGCTGTTAAAAGGGACATTTCCAAGCACCCGGACTTCCGGGGCCGGACCCCGATGAGCACGCCCCTACCCCCTGAAGCTCGGCCAGATCACAGAGACAATTCAGAGGACATGGAGGCAGGGGCAGAGGGGGGTTCACAAATTATTACTAGCCTGGGACCCCCTGTTCCAGAACCCAACAACCTCCAGACACTATCTCCTGCTTCAATGGTCTCTCTTCTGGAGAGAACTTTAGATGAGATGCTTGCTTCTCCTTCGGGGGCCGTGCCCCTATCTCGGACACCTCGGAAACTCTGGGGTCACCCGCCCCTACGCTACACTCCGACCTGAGGTTCCTCATGGAAACATTCTCCAAAATGTTTTCCAAGGGTCTGGCGCAGACGGCCTCCCAGATCACTTCTACCATTCAAACTGATCTCCAAAATCTGGGGTCCAGGATTGAGGCCACCGAACAAAAAAACGATCAAACAATTGCCAGGGTGAACCAAAACACATCGCACATCCAGGACCTTCAAGACCAGCTAGACTCGGCCCTCTCCAAGATTGAGGATCTTGAGAATCGGTCTCGGGGATACAACTTTAGAATCCGAGGGCTCCCTGAATTCATCATGGATGTGCCAGGTGCTGTCCATTCCTTTATTAAGGACCTTGTCCCTAATATCTCTGAACACAGGATGAAATTGGATAGGGCCCACAAGGCTCTCCAGGCCCCCCGCTTGAATGACCTCCCCAGGGACGTTGTGGTTAAACCCCATTTTTACTCCGTCAAGGAGGAGATCATTCGACTGTCCAGGAACTCTCCCCAACTCTCGTTCCAGGGACACTCAGTCCAAGTGTTTGCCGATATCTTCCCGGCCACCATCCAAAAGCAAAGGTCCTTGAGGCCCCTACTTGATGTTGTTGCCCGTAATTCCATCAAATACTGGTGGTCCTTCCCTTTCCGCCTTTCTTTCTTATAGGATAAAAAATATGGCTATAGTTCATTCCAGGAGGGAGAGCATCTTCTGATCAAGCTGAACTTTATTACCCTGGTTGCATCATCTTCCCTTCTCCCCAAGGGGGGGGTCCTCCAAGCGTCCCTCTCCTCAGAGTCCCATCCCCAAGGTGTGGAATAATCCTCAATCCAAGAGGTCTAAGGACTCGCACCCCCCTTGATAGAGAGGGGTGTTGCATGGTTTCCTTGTTTGTCTTGACCTGACTATGGTTGATCGGTTATCCCTTTCATGTTTTGATCCTGATTTATTGTCTAAGCTAATATACAGTATTATTATTATCCCTTTTTGTGATTTGGCCCTATGCCAGTTCTGAGTGCGAGGGCTTCCCCCCGCATCTGGCAGGTAGTTCCTGCAGGGCCCGGGGGTGGTCTTCGGGTGGCCCGGGGGCCTGGGGTTTGGTGCCGCTCCACTCGGCCTCTCGGCTCTTCCGGGGTGGGTGGGGTGGGGCCGGGCCTGGGGGGGGGCCCCGGTGGCTGAGGGGTTTGTTGGGGGCCTAGTGGTCATGGGTTCATGGTTCTCGTTGCAAGTTATTGCTTTACTTATTATTTCTTTGCCTGTTCTACTCAAAAGTTCGCTAGGCTAGTGTTGCTAGGGGCTATAGCGATTTTTCTTCCCCCTTCTGGTGGGCGGTGCTCTGGGGCTGGGGGGGGCCTTTGTTGAGGCACCTTTTGCCCCTGGATTCCTGCCCCGGGGCTCCTCTTTCCATTTGGGGGACGTGAGAGGGCCAAGTTGTCCTGGGGAGGTACTGTACCTTCTATCTATGCCAATAGCCCAATTTCAAGTTGTATATCGGGCTGTGTTGGGGGCGGAGTGGTGAGCATGCGCCTCCCTCTGCTCTTGGGCATCTCCTCACGACGTACCCGGGAGCAGAAGTGATTCTGCCAGTTAGGCAGACGTATCCAGGAAGTCCTCGAGGTATGGGGGTTGTTGAGTGGACCCCCTTCTCTCAGACTCGGGGGGGTCTGACAGTTTCCTTCATTCCCCCCATCTTTTGTTTTCTCTAACTTAGGTTTTCTTTGTCTCCTATTTCTTCTCCCATCTTTCTTTGTTCTCTCCCTTTTTTCAGGTTCCAGTGAAGCTGCCTCTCAATGGGCATAAGAAGTTCCTCGGCATTCCTTCCATAGTTGGGGATGTCCTCTCTTTTTTCACTGCAGGGAAGGGTGAGTCTAATCTAAGTGACGCATACTGCCCACCGAAGACATTATGACACCCTCTCCTGATTTCCCAGTTTTGTTGAAAATAGCGTCCCACAATGTCCAAGGCTTAAATTCCCCCCTAAAACACAGAAAATACTTTCAGGCCTCCCATTCCCTACATTTGGATGTTCTCCTCTTGCAGGAAACCCACTTCCCTAACCAGTTTAATCCAAAATATGTACATGCAAAGTTCCCTCAATTCTTCCTGGCAAGTGCCCCAGATAAAATGAGAGGGGTGGGAGTTTTCTTTTCCAAGGGTTCCATCCCAGAGGTGTAATTCGAGACCCAGAGGGTAGATTTATCCTCTTGGTAGGGGAACTCGGAGGTCACCTTTTTACACTCATTTTTTACTATGCCCCTAACCAACGTCAGGTTCAATTTTTTCGCACTATGCTGGGCTCCCTTTCCCCCCACTTTGAAGGGACCGTGATTCTGGGGGTGGGAGGATTTTAACACAGCTCTAGACCATATGTTAGACAAATCAGGGAATGTCCGCTCCCGCCTCTTGCAGCCCCCGAAACGGAGCTTGAGAATCGCTAAGCTCCTTTTCGCGCAAGGGCTTGTAGATATTTGGAGGGAATGTAACCCGAAAACGAGAGATTACACACATTACTCAGCCCCTTATAAATCCTTTGCCAGGATCGATCATGTCTTTATGGGGGCTCCCTCGATTCCCCTTGTATCTAAATCCTTTATTAAGCACTCCCCCTTATCTGACCACTTGATGGTCGTTGTCTACTCCCAGCTTCAAGCCGGGGCAGAGAAAAGACCACCCTGGCGCCTGAGAGAGTCCATATTCAACAACCCTGTACATTGCACAATGTTGGGGGAGGAGCTCAAAGACTACTTTAAGTTAAATTTGAGCCCTGATATCTCTCCTATGACCCTGTGGGCTGCCCACAAAACAGTAATAAGGGGTAGGATAATTAATCTCTCTGTTAAGCTTGAAAAGGAAAGGATGATTGACCTAGACAGGCTCGAGTGGGACTTCCATACACTAGCCAAGGCTCACAAAAAAAACCCATCCCCACAATCTCTTTCCCAGCTTGAAGCGAGCAGGACAGACTCCTCGGGATTACTTACCCAAAACCCTCACAGGGTCTTAGCAACCTTCCAGGATTTCTATACCAAACTGTATAGGTCCGAGGTTTCAGAGTCCTCGCCCCCTAGCCTCCCTCTTTTGGACAAGACTCCCCTGCCCGCTTTGAGTAGGACCCCCATCGGAGACCTAGGTCTTGGAGGTTATTAAACTTCTCAAGAAGGGTTCTGCCCTGGGTCCGGATAGGCTCTCCACGGGATACTATAAACAATTTGGATCCATCTTAGCCCCACACCTAACAAACTTTTTCATCTCTCTTCAAGAGGGAACGGTTGTCAATGAAGACCTTAACTCGGCCAATATTTCAGTTATACCGAAACCTGGCAAGGACCCCTCTGATGAGGGCAATTACAGGCCCATCTCTCTAATAAATAATGACCTCAAAATTCTCATTAAGATCATAGCTAATAGACTGTCATCTTTCATAGGGAATTACATCCACAGGGATCAGGTAGGCATCATTCCCGGGAGACAGGGCCCTGACCAGATTCGTAGGGTAGTGGATATCGTCTCTCTCCTGAGATCTGGGTGGGATGGGGGTCCTCGGCAGGAGGGGTTCCTGCTTTCCGTAGATTTACAAAAAGCATTTGACACTGTCGAATGGTCTTATATCTTTGATGTCTTTGAGCGTTGGGGGTTCGGTCCCAGATTCCTACAAACTCTCAAAGCCCTATATTCCAACCCTAGAGCAAGTATTAAGCTTCACAACCACCTCTCTGATCAATTCTCAGTACATAGAGGAACAAGGCAGGTATTCCCCCTTTCCCCTCTGATCTTTGCTATCGCAATCAAAACTCTAGCCATCGCTATTAGGGAGCATCCAGACATAGGAGGGGCGAGATGTGGTCCTCATATGCACAAATGTGCCCTATTAGCGGACGACTTACTGTTGTTCATCTCCTCTCCCCTCCTTTCGATCCCTAGCATCCTTCATCTACTACAGGAGTTTGATGAGGCCTCAGGCTTAAAAGTTAACATGGCTAAATCGTATGCCCTTAACATCAATCTCTCGGGAACAGTCTTGCAACAACTCCAGGAAAGGTTCCACTATGCCTGGCAACTGGACCATATCCCTTATGTAGGGGTTCATCTAGCAGCCAGTTTTGACCGACTATATAACATCAACTACCCCCCGTTATTCAAATGTCTAGCAGAAGATCTTACTTCGTGGGGGAAATTGGGTCTTTCTTGGCTAGGGAGAGTGAACTCTGTCAAGATGACCCTCCTGCTGAGGATTCTTTATTTATTTAGAGCCCTTCCCTTCCCGGTTAACAAATCACATTTGCGCAAATTGCAATCCCAAATTACAAAATTTATATGGGATAATAAGGGATACAGGTGCCCGGAAGACTTCTTTAGACGAAGAAGCCAAGGTGGGTTGGGGGTCCCTAATCTATGGAAGTAATACCAGGCAGCTCAACTAGCTCAATTCTCCATCATTTATGTGCGATCTAATAAACCAGACTGGGTTGGGATTGAGAGACAGTCAGTACCCCTTAACACCCTGGATTATCTAGTATGGATGCCCTCCAAATCCAGACCCCCAATCTTGTCTCCTACACTGTCACATTCTATGCGGATCTGTGACTACCTATTCAGATCCTCTAACCTGACCTCTGCCTTCCGCTCTCTGCAGCATGTGTTTAACAATCCTCGGTTTCCTCCAGGTCGAGACATTCTCTCTTTTGAATGGTGGACTAATAAAGGCCTATACAGAATCAGTCATTTTCTTTCTCTCGCAGGCCCCATATCCATGAAACACTGTATTGACAACTTAGATATGCCTCCTTCTGAGAAGTTCCAATTTCAACAAATCCATCACTTTATAGCTTCAGTGTGGAAATCTGCAGCGAGTTTAGCCTCCACTACTCCAAATGAGCCCTGGTGCTCGTATATTTCACACCAAAAAGGGGGTATCTCCTTGATTTATGCATCACTGTCGGACCAACCCGAGAAACCTCCATACACTAGAAATTGGGAGGGGGAACTGGACGTGTCTTGGGAGGTGGACAAGTGGTTTTCCCTGTTCCTGGCCTCCGTTAAGGGAATAGTCAACATCCCACTGATGGAGGCTAGTGTGAAAGTAATGTTGCGCTGGTACTGAGTCCCAGCCAGACTCTTGGTTATGTTCCCAGACTCCTCCCCCCTGTTTTTTTAGAGGCTGTAACCTTCAGGGTTCATTTCTTCATACATGGTGGGAGTGCCCTAGGATCAGGGGCTTTTGGAATACGATCTTTGGGATGCTAAGGAAGATTACAGGCCAGGCAATTCCTCAATGCCCACAAATTGCCTTGTTGAATGTTAGGCCGAATGGCCTCTCCAGGTCCTTGTTCAAATTGACCCACTTTATGTTTTTGGGAGCTAAGATTACACTGGCAGGGCCTGGAAGAAACCCTTGGTCTCCTTCGGCGCGGCTCAGAGAAAAATCACATGGATTATGACCCAAGAAAAGTTTGCAAATATTCTTCTTGATACTTCAGCTAAATTTGACATAATATGGGACCCCTGGAGGACTTATCTCAATTTACCGGAGTGAATTGTTATTCCCTTTATTTGTGACAAGGCTTCCCTGGAGCCTTTCCTTTCCCTTCTCTTTTTTGCTCCTTACTGACTTCCTTTTCTGTTCTTTTTTCGTGTTTTCCTTTGGTGAAATAGTGGTGTTTTATCTTCGGTTAACTTTTTAGGGAAATGGCCTCCTGGGGTTGCTCAGTACCTTATCATGACCTGTTTAATATGGTTCATTTATTTTTCTAGTGATAGATGGTCTTGCAGACTAGTGGGTCTCCAACCACCTCCTCCTGGCACAGCTTGTTCCCAATAGGGGTGAAGGGTGTAGGGTTGGGGGTGGGCCCAGATGGTCCCCTTGGTACTTAACTATTTCTCATTCAGGTATACATGTTACTATGTCATTTTTTGTGTTATTATGCATTATGTACCTCAGGTAAGGCCTTCCCTTACCTTTTATATTTTGTCTTTTGTATATCTTGGAAATTCAATAAAACTTTTGAAAAAAAAAAAATTGTATCATCTGGTATCGTTCTAAAAAAAAAAAAAAAAAAAAAAAAAAAAAAAACTTTACTTTTCTATAAATACTATACACATTTGAGGCACAGAATCTAATCCTGCAATTTGGGAGGCAAACAAAGGGTTAATTCCCTAAATATTAAAAATAAAAAATTAACAGATTTGATGCATTGAATCCCATCTTTTTAATCCAAGGAAATTTCAGAAACAGCAAGAAGTCATATTTCAACCAAATATAAGCAATGGGACTGTTATTTTATGAATGCACTATATTTTAAAGGCACTAATGTGCTGCACTAAATCTTTTCTTTTTTAACCTCTTTGGGACCACCTTCCACACACGCCTGGCTACGTGAAACGATGTACCTGTACGTCACTTCATGCAGTATCCTCTGAGAGGGCGCGCAGCAATTGGAAAGAGGGGGGAGCCATTCAGTGGGTCTGGTGGATGCGATGTCCGCAGGTCACCCGTAATCACTCCCCATAGAGGAAGAACCTCGATCTGTCTATGTAAACAAGGCAGATCACCATTCTGACAGGGGAGAACATAGAGATCCTGTTCTCCCAGTCAGAGCAATACCCACAAAGTTAGTAAGCACCCCCTAAGGACACACTTAACTCTTTGATTGCCCCTGGTGTTAACCCCTTCCCTGCCAGTGTCATTAGTACAGTAACAGTGCATAATTTTAACACTGATCACTGTATTAGTGTCACTGGTCCCCAAAAAGTGTCAAAATTGTCAGTTGGGTGTCTGATTTGTCTTCCGCAATGTCGCATTCCCGCTAAAAATCGCTGATAGCCACCATTACTACTAAAAAAAAATATCACATCATTTGTTGATGCTATAACTTCTGTGCAAACCAATATACACTTATTGGGATTTTTTAACAAAAATATGTAGTAGAATACATAACCAGAGAAAGGGTCAGCACCTAGGTAGAGCTATAGAAAACACCCTGGACTATACTGGCAGCAATGGGCATCAAAAAGGGAGTAGTAGGGGTATATAAAAAAATGCACATTTTATTAAAAGTAAACAAGAATAAAAACTCAGGGGAATGAAACACTCTAAGGTGGTAATGAATATACAGAATTTAAGAACAATTGAAATGCTGCAAAAGGTATACATAAATCACGATATATTGACCCGATGCGCTCCTACATTGCCACAGGCATTTGGGGTCAGTGATGATGTGCGTCTTGTTTGTCCCGACATGTTTCAGAATATAGCCGTGTATTTTCCTTCTTCAAGGGGTGTTACATTAAGGGTCAAGATAGT
>BLSH010452812.1:2208701-2250563 GCA_018402905.1 Glandirana rugosa
GTCTTGGAATAATTGTCTGAATAAGATATTTCGTTACGTTTCTCATTACGAATTCCCGTTATACCACTTTGTACGTAGTTAGTTTAAAATGAAATAGCTTCAGTCTAATTCCGTTTACGACTGACCAATGAATCTATATCTCGATATAAGGAATAAATAATCTGTGGGTGTAATTTATAAAATTTTGCCAAAATAATTACTATCTGTGTTACGTAGACGTCGTATACTCAAAATCTTCAGAAAAATACTTTGTTTTTTTTATAATTTGAATATTTATCACAACTCGCTTGGGCCTGACATTGCAAGCCCAGGCATGGCTTGAAATCCCACAGGCACCGTGCCTGGGCCTGGGCCTGTAACCCGAACGATTTTTGAAATGTCCGGGTCCGGGTCCGTGCCACGGACACCCTAAAGTTCGGTACGGACCCGAACGTTACAGTCCGGGTTCGCTCAACACTATTTATAAGTTTAATATTTTTTTTGTTTCATAAAAAGACTTCTAAAACTCATATGCTGCAGATGCATTGTGTCTATCATTAATAAAACCGTTTTAAAATATTTAATGTGGGTGTCTAATAAATAAGGAATATAGCTCTATATCTAAGTAACCAGTCAGCATTTGCCTTAATCTGACTTCGATAAAGTAAAATTTGATTGATGCATGTTTCACCATATTGCCCTTAAGCATTACTCTTTGCATTGCTTTATAGAATAAGTCTGTTAATAAGGTTCTGATTACTTGACAAAATCAGTTCACTTAAAATGTAGAGACCACTTTAATTGAATGTAATTATCTAAAACGGTAAACATACAAGAGTTGTCTGTTTTTTAGTTCATTTCATTACTAAATTACAAAAAAGAAAAACGTAGTCTTTAGTTTTAAATTCATCAAGTTTGTTATAGTCTAAATCAGATAACACATTCAATACACGAATCAATAATCCCAACAGACCTATTTATAATGTTTATTAATTGCATACTTGACAAGTAGTCAACATAAGAATTCAGCTAAAAGCTATTAAGAGAGTTGCAGCTAGGTACGTTGTTACACAATGAGAGACAATGCAAATGTTTGCTTTTATCATTGCATTAAAAAAGTATACAAATATAATAATAATAATACTGCTACTACTACAATTACTACTGCTAATTTTACTTTTACTACTACTACTACTACTACTAATAATAATAATTCATTATAATTTTAAGCTTATATTATTGCACAAGAAAAGAATAATAACTCAAATACAATTCTGCAATTCTTTCATTAGTTTATTTTTCTGCTCTATCTTTCTTCAATTCTTCTTGAATTGAAAGTCAAATCAACAAGTTTAAGTTGTACATTTACAGGTTACATATTATTATTACTGTTTCTGTAAGAATTCATAAATATGTAATGATCATCATATGGGATTAATCATAAAACCTAAAGCAAATAAGGCTATGAGTTTTTTCAACATTATTAGGCATATAATCATATTTGTAATTTCTCATCTTCAGAATAAACTGTCATTTGGCTTCCTATGATATGCTGTTCAGGTCATCAATGTAAATCCTTTGATTACATTGAGAGAAACTGCATCCAAGCATTGACAGCAAAGCGCAATCATGGGAATGAGCCTTTTCAATAAATTGCATTTTGTTTATTGCAAATTGACTGTCTCAGATAATGACAGTGAGAGAACTTCCATTTAAGATAAAAGGATAGATCTGTACACTTGAAAGGAAAACAGCTACAGTGTCACATAAGAAATTTTACACCAGTGTGAGCAACATTTCCCTGACATACATGGCTGAAGGGTTTTGATGTCATGTAACAGAAAAAAAGGAATTCAAGGACACATTAAAAGTCTATATTTACTACAAAAGAATAACAAATTGGGAAAGGGATTTTTTTTAAAAAACAACATACATTAAAATCTTTAAAACGAATGTCATAAAAAACAAAAAAAAAAAAAACAAAACCTATGTAGTACATTTCTGCGATACCTACATATTTTCCATGTTTGCTGGTTCAAATATTTTATTGATACAAAAAAAAAAACAAAGTACAATGAAAAGCATATAATTTCTGAGATATAGAGCTTGAATTGGATGCAAACCCATTTTTTTAAAATAAGACTTATACCTGGTACAGGGCAGGATGTCATGTCATCTGTGCCCAGTCTTGCCACAAAGAGTTAATCCAGCTCTTAGCTATCCTCTTATCTTTTTTCCGTAAGATAAAAAAGAACACACAGATAAATATGGTTTGTTGCCACTGTGCTATGACTGACAGCTCATTAATCTCATCAACAAGCATGAGAGTTATGATTTCAGCTTCACATTCCTTCCTCCTTTATTCTCCAGCTCTCCCAGGATTGGCTACTCCACACCTCAGATTGATTGGGCATGTTGAAGTCATGTGGTGCCTTTCCTGGGTTTTGACTGGATGTTGCTCATCATGGGGTGTGATCCACGAGATCAGTGTGACAGGAGGAAATGAATAGTGCTGTAACCTGACTGCTCCCACCAAGTCCCTACCCGGGTCATCTGACTGCTCCCACCAAGTCTGTACCCGTGTCACAAGACTGCTAATACCAAGTCCCTACCCGGGTAACCTGACTGCTCACACCAAGTCCCTATCCAGGTCACCTGACTGCTCACAGCAAGTCCCTACCCTGGTCACCTGACTGCTAACACTAAGTTCCCACTCAGGTCACATGATTGCTTACACCAAGTCCCTACCCTGGTCACCTGACTGCTCCCGCCAAGTCCCTACCTGGGTCACCTGACTGCTCCCGCCAAGTCCCTACCTGGGTCACCTGACTGCTCCCACCAAGTTCCTACCGTCATTTGACTGCTCACACCAACTCCCTACCTGTGTCACCTAACTGCTCCCACCAAAAAAAAACATGTGGGATCAAGTCACTACAAGTGACACAAGACTGCTAATACCAAGTCCCTACCCGATCACCTGACTGCTCCCACCAAGTCCCTACCCGTGTCACCTGACTGCTCCCACCAAGTCTGAAACCAAGGTTATCTGACTGTTCCCACCAAGTCCCTTTCCAGGTCACCTGACTTCTCACATCAAGTTACTACACAGGTCACCTGACTGCTCCCACCATGTCCCTACCTGTGTCACTTGACTTCTCCCACCAAGCCCCTATCCGGGTCACCTGACAGTTCCCACCAAGTCCCTACCTGGGTCGCCTGAATGCTCCAACCAAGTTTCTACCCGGGTCACCTGACTGCTCACACCAAGTCCCTACCAAGTGCACCTGACTGCTTCCACCAAGTCCCTACCCGGGTCACCTAACAGCTCCTGCCAAGTGCCTACCTTGGGTCACCTGACTGCTCCCACCAAGTCCCTACCCATGTCATCTGACTGCTAACATCAAGTCCCTACCCAGGTCACATGACAGCTCCCACCAAGTCCCTACCTCGGGTCACCTAACTACTCCCACCAAGTCCCTACCCATGTCACCTGACTGCTCCCACCAAGTCCCTACCATCAATTGACTGATCGCACCAACTCCCTACCTATGTCACCTAACTGCTCCCACCAAAAAAAAACATGTGGGATCAAGTCACTACAAGTGACACAAGACTGCTAATACCAAGTCCCTACCCGATCACCTGACTGCTCCCACCAAATCCATACCCAGGTCAACAGACTGCTCCCACCAAGTCCCTATCCCGGTCATCTGACTTCTTCCACCAAGTCTCTACCTATGTCACCTGACTGCTCCCACCAAGTCCTTTCCCGTGTCACCTGACTGCTCCCACAAAGTCCCTATAAAAGTCACCTGACTGCTCCCACCAAGTCTGAAACCAAGGTCACCTGACTGTTCCCACCAAGTCCCTTTCCAGGTCACCTGACTTCTCCCACCAAGTTACTACACAGGTCACCTGGCTGCTCCCACCATGTCCCTACCCGGATCACCTGACTTCTCCCACCAAGTCCCTACCTTGGTCACCTGAATGCTCCAACCAAGTCTCTACCGGGGTCACCTGACTGCTCCCACCAAATCCCTACCTGTGTCATCTGACTGCTCCCACCAAGTCCCTACCCGGATCACCTGACTGCTCCCACCAAGTCCCTACCGTTATTTGACTGCTCGCACCAACTCCCTACCAGTGTCACCTAACTGCTCCCACCAAAAAAAACATATGTGGGACCAAGTCCCTACAAGTGTCACAAGACTGCTAATACCAAGTCCCTATCCGGGTCACCTGACTGCTCACACCAAGTCCCTACCCGGGTCACCTAACAGCTCCCGCCAAGTACCTACCTTGGCTCACCTGCCTGCTCCCACCAAATCCCTACCCATGTTATCTGACTGCTAACACCAAGTCCCTACCCAGGTCACCTGACAGCTCCCACCAAGTCCCTACCTCTGGTCACCTGACTGCTCCCACCAAGTCCCTACCCTTGTCATCTGACTGCTAACACCAAAGCTTTACCCAGGTCAGCTTACTTCTCCCACCAAGTCCCTACCCAATCACCTGACTGCTTCCACCAAATCCCTACCTGGGTCACCTAACAGCTCCCACCAAGTCCCTACCCATGTCATCTGACTGCTAACACCAAGTCCCTACCGGGGTCATCTGACAGCTCTCACCAAGTCCCTAACTCGATCACCTGATGGCTCCCACCAAGTCCCTACCCATGTCGCCTGACTGCTAACACCAAGTCCCTACCTGGGTCAGCTGACTTCTCCCACCAAGTCCCTACCCAATCACCTGACTGCTCCCACTGTGTCCCAACCTAGGTCACCTGACTGTTCCCACCAAGTCCCTACCCAGAAAACCTGACTGCTCCCACCATATCTGTACTCAGGTCATCTGACTGTTTCCACCAAGTTCCTACCCATGTCACCTGACTGCTAACACCAAGTCCCTACACGGGTCACATGACTGCTAACACCAAGTCCCTACCCAGGTCACCTGACTGCTACCACCAAGTCTCTACCCAAGTCACCTTACTGATCACACCAAGCCCCTACCTGGGGCATCTGATTGCTCCAACCAAGTCTCTACCTGGGTCAGCTGACTGCTTCCGCCAAGTCCCTACCCGTGTCACCTGACTGCTCCCACCAAGTCCCTAACTCAGATCACCTGACGGCTCCCACCAAGTTCCTACCCTTGTCATCTGACTGCTAACACCAAGTCGTTACCCAGGTCAGCTTACTTTTCCCACCAAGTCCCTACCGGTCACCTGACTGCTTCCACCAAGTCCCTACCTGGGTCACCAAACAGCTCCCACCAAGTCCCTACCCATGTCATCTGACTGCTAACACCAAGTCCCTACCCGGGTCACCTGACAGCTCTCACCAAGTCCCTAACTCAGATCACCTGACGGCTCCCACCAAGTCCCTACCCATGTCACCTGACTGCTAACACCAAGTCCCTACCTGGGTCAGCTGACTTCTCCCACCAAGTCCCTACCCAATCACCTGACTGCTCCCACCGTGCCCCTACCTAGGTCACCTGACTGTTCCCACCAAGTCCCTACCCAGAAAACCTGACTGCTCCCACCATATCCCTACTCAGCTCATCTAACTGTTTCCACAAAGTTCCTACCCATGTCACCTGACTGCTAACACCAAGTCCCTACACGGGTCACATGGCTGCTCACACCAAGTCCCTACCCAGGTCACCTGACTGCTACCACCAAGTCTCTACTCTGGTCACCTTACTGATCACACCAAGCCCCTATCTGGGTCACCTGACTGCTCCAACCAAGTCTCTACCAGGGTCGACTGACTGCTCCCACCAAGTCCCTAACTCAGATCACCTGAGGGCTCCCACCAAGTCCCTACCCATGTCACATGACTGCCTACCAGGGTCGACTGACTGCTCACACCAAGTCCCTACCCGGGTCACCTAACAGCTCCCGCCAAGTACCTACCTTGGGTCATCTGACTGCTCCCACCAAGTCCCTACCCATGTCATCTGACTGCTAACACCAAGTCCCTACCCAAGTCACTACCTCGGGTCACCTGACTGCTCCCACCAAGTCCCTACCCTTGTCATCTGACTGCTAACACCAAGTCGTTACCCGGGTCAGCTGACTTCTCCCACCAAGTCCCTACCCGATCACCTGACTGCTTCCACCAAGTCCCTACCTTGGTCACCTAACAGCTCCCACCAAGTCCCTACCCATGTCATCTGACTGCTAACACCAAGTCCGTTCCCGGGTCACCTGACAGCTCCCACCAAGTCCTTAACTCAGATCACCTGATGGCTCCCACCAAGTCCCTACCCATGTCACCTGACTGCTAACACCAAGTCCCTACGCGGGTCAGCTGACGTCTCCCACCAAATCCCTACCCAATTACCTGACTGCTCCCACCATGTCTCTACCTGGGTCACCTGACTGTTCCCACCAAGTCCCTACCCAGATCACCTGACTGCTCCCACCATAACCCTACTCAGGTCATCTGACTGTTTCCACCAAGTTCCTACCCATGTCACCTGAGTAATAACACCAAGTCCCTACCCGGGTCACCTGAATGCTCACACCAAGTCCCTACCCGGGTCACATGACTGCTCCCACCAAGTCTCTACCCAGGTCACTTTACTGCTCACACCAAGCCCCTACCCGGGTCACCTGACTGCTCCCACCAAGTCCCTACTTGTGTCACCTGACTGTTACAACCAAGTCTCTACCTGGGTTACCTGACAGCTTCTGCCAAGTCCCTACCCGTGTCACCTGACTGCTCCCACCAAGTCCCTACCCAGGTCTCCTGACAGCTACCACCAAGTCCCTAACCATGTCATCTGACTGCTAACACCAAGTCCCTACCTGGGTCATCTGACTTCTTCCATCAAATCCCTACCTGTGTTACCTGACTGCTCCCACCAAGTCCCTACCCAAGTCACCTGACTACTCCCACCAAGTCTGAAACCAAGGTCACCTGACTGTTAGCACCAAGTCCCTTTCCGGCTCACCTAACTTCTCCCACCAAGTCCCTACACAAGTCACCTGACTGCTCACACCATGTCCCTACCGGGGTCACCTCACTTCTCCCACCAAGTCCCTACTCGGGTCACCTAATAGCTCCCACCAAGTCCTTACCTTGAGTCACCTAACTGCTCCCACCAAGTCCCTACCCATGTCATCAGACTGCTAACACCAAGTCACTACCTGGGTTACCTGACTTCTCCACCAAATCCTTACCCGGGTCACCTGACTGCTACCACCAAGTTCCTACCCAGGTCAGCTGACTGCCCCCACCAAGTCCCTTCCCGGGTCAACTGACTGCTAACACCAAGTTCCTACCCGGGTTACCTGACTGCTCCCACCAAGTCACTACCCGTGCCACCTGAGTGCTCCCACCAAGTCCGAAACCCGGGTCACCTGATTGCTTCCACCAAGTCCCTTTCCGGGTCACCTGACTTCTCCCAAAAAGTACCTACCCAGGTCAAGTGACTGCTTCCAACATGCCCCTACCTGGGTCATCTGACTTCTCCCACCAAGTCCCTACCCGGGTCACCTGACAGCTCCCACGAGTCCCTTCCTTGGGTCACCTGACTGCTCCCACCAAGTTCCTACCCAGGTCAGCTGACTGCCCCCACCAAGTCCCTTCCCGGGTCAACTGACTGCTAACACCAAGTTCCTACCCGGGTTACCTGATTGCTCCCACCAAGTCACTACCCGTGTCACTTGACTGCTCCCAACAACTCCCTACCCCGTCACCTGAGTGCTCCCACCAAGTCCCTTTCCGGATCACCTGACTTCTCCCACCAAGTAACTACCTTGGGTCATCTGACTGCTCCCACCAAGTACCTACCCATGTCATCTGACTGCTAACTCCAAGTCCCTACCTCGGTCACCTCACTTCACCCACCAAGTCCCTACCCGGGTCACCTGGCTGCTCCCACCAAGTCCCTACCCGTGTCACTTGGCTGCTAACAGCAGGTTCCTACATGGGTCACCTGACTGCTCCGACCAAGTCCCTACTCCGGTCACCTGACTGCTCTCACCAAGTCCCTACTCCTGTCACCTGACTGTTCCCACCAAAACCGAAACCCGTGTCACCTGACTGTTCCCACCAAGCCCCTTTCTGGGTCACCTGACTGCTCCCACCAAGTCTCTACCTTGGGTCACCTGAATGCTCACACCAAGTTCCTACCCGGGTCACCTGATTGCTCCCAGCAATTCCCTACCCGGGTCACCTTGCTGCTACCACCAAGTTCCTACCTGTGTCACCTAACTGCTCCCACCAAGTCCCTACATCGGTCACCTGATTGCTCCCACCAATTCTGAAACCCAGGTCACCTGACTACTCCCACCAAGTCCCTTTCCGGGTCAACTGACTGCTCGCACCAAGTCCCTACCCAATTAAGCTGACTGCTCCCACCATGTCCCCACCCGGGTCATCTGACTGTTCCCAAAAAGTCCTTACACATGTCATCTGACTGTTCCCACCTAGTCCTTACCCATGTCACCTGACTGCTCACACCAAGCCCCTACCCAGGTCACCTGACTGCTCCTACCAAGTCCCTACCTTGGGTCACCTGACTGCTCCCACCAAGTCCTTACCCATGTCATCTGACTGCTAACACCAAGTCCCTACCTGGGTCATCTGATTTCCCCACCAAGTCACTACCCATGTCACCTGACTGCTCCCACCAAGTTCCTACACGTGTCACCTGACTGCTAGCTCCAAGTTCCTACCCGGGTCACCTGACTGCTCCAACAAAGTCCCTACCCGTGTCACCTGACTGCTCCCAACAATTCCCTACCCTGGTCACCTAACTGCTTCCACAAAGTCCGAAATACAAGTCACCTGATTGCTTCCACCAAGTCCCTTTCCGGGTCACCTGACTTCTCCCACCATGTCCCTACCCAGGTCACCTGACTTCTGACACCAAGTCCCTACCCGGGTCACCTGACAGCTCCCACCAAGTCCCTACCTGGGTCTCCTGAATGCTCCAACCAAGTCTACCCTGGTCACCTGACTGCTCCCACCAAATCCCTATCTGCGTCATCTGGCTGCTCCCAACAAGTCCCTACCCGGATCACCTAACTGCTCCCACCAAGTCCCTACCGTTATTTGACTGCTCGCACCAAATCCCTACCTGTGTCACCTAACTGCTCCCACCAAAAAAAAAACATATGTGGGACCAAGTCCCTACAAGTGTCACAAGACTGCTTATACCAAGTCCCTACCCGGGTCACCTGACTGCTCACACCAAGTCCCTACCAAGTGCACCTGACTGCTTCCACCAAGTCCCTACCCGGGTCACCTAGCAGCTCCCACCAAGTACCTACCTTGGGTCACCTGACTGCTCCCACCAAGTCCCTACCCATGTCATCTGACTGCTAACACCAAGTCGTTACCCGGGTCAGCTGACTTCTCCCACCAAGTCCCTACCCGATCACCTGACTGCTTCCACCAAGTCCCTACCAAGGTCACCTAACAGCTCCCACCAAGTACCTACCTTGGGTCCCCTGACTGCTCCCACCAAGCCCCTACCCATGTCATCTGACTGCTAACACCAAGTCCCTACCCGGGTCACCTGACAGCTCCCACCTAGTCCCTAATTCATGTCACCTGACTTCTCCCACCAAGTCTCTACCCAATCGCCTGACTGCTCCCACCCTGTCCCTATCTGGGTCATATGACTGTTCCCACTAAGTCCCTACCCAGATCATCTGACTGCCACCACCATATCCTACCTGTGTTACCTGACTGCTCACACCAAGTCCCTTCCCAGGTCACCTGACTGCTCCCACCAAGTCTGAAACAAAGGTCACCTGCCTGTTCCCACCAAGTTCCTTTCCGGATCACCTGACTTCTACCACCAAGTCCCTGCACAGGTCACCTGACAGCTCCCACAAAGTCACTAGCTTGGGTCACCTGACTGCTCCCACCAAGTCCCTACCCATGTCATCTGACTGCTAACACCATGTCACTACCCGGGTAACCTGACTTCTCCACCAAGTCTCTAACCGGGTCACCTGACTGCTCCCACCAAGTTCCTACCCAGGTCACCTGACTGCTAACTCCAAGTTCCTACCCAGGTCACCTGACTGCTCCCACAAAGACCCTACCCGTGTCACCTGACTGCTCCCTCCCATTCCCTACCCCGGTCACCTGACTGCTTCCATCAAGTCCGAAACCCGGGTCACCTGATTGCTTCCACCAAGACCCTACCTTGAGTCACCTGACTGCTCCCACCAAGTCCCTACCCATGTCATCTGATTGCTAACACCAAGTCTCTACCCAGGTCACCTGATTTCCCCACCAAGTCCTTACCCGAGTCCCTAGACTCCTAACAGCAAGTTCCTACCCGGGTCACCTGACTGCTCACACCAAGTCCCTACCCGGGTCACTTGGCTGCTAACAGCAAGTTCCTACTTGGGTCACCTGACTGCTCCAAACAATTCCCTTCCCAGTCACCTGACTGCTCACACTAAGTCTGAAACCCGTGTAACCTGACTGCTCCCATCAAGCCTCTTTTTGGTCACCTGACTGTTCCCACCAAGTCCCTACCTTGGATAACCTGACTGCTCCCACCAAGTCCCTATCCATGTCATCTGACAGCTAACACAAAGTTCCTACCTAGGGCACCTGACTTCTCCCACCAAGTCACTACCCAGGTAAGCTGACTGCTCACACAAAGTCCCTACCCCGGTCACCTTGCTGCTAACACCAAGTTCATACCTGGGTCACCTGACTGCTCCCACCAAGTCCCTACATCGGTCACCTGACTGCTCCCACAAATTCCGAAACCTGGGTCACCTGACTGCTCCCACCAAGTCCCTTTCCGGGTCACCTGACGGCTCCCACCAAGTCCCTACCCAGGTACGTTGATTGCTCCCACCATGTCCCTACCTGTGTCATCTGACTGTTCCCACCAAGTCCTGACCCATGTCATCTGACTGTTCCCATCTAGTCCTTACCCATGTCACCTGACTGCTCACACCAAGCCCCTACCCAGGTCACCTGACTGCTCCCACAGAGTCCCTACCAAGGTCACCTGACTTATCCCACCAAGTCCCTATCTTGGGTCACCTGACTGCTCCCACAAGTCCCTACCCATGTCACCTGACTGCTCCCACAAGTCCCTACCCATGTCATCTGACTGCTAACACCAAGTCCCTACCCAGGTCACCCGATTTCCCCACCAAGTTCCTACCCGGGTCACCTGATTGCTCCCACAAAGTCCCTACCCGTGTCACCTGAATGCTCCCAATAAGTCCGAAACCTGGGTCACCTGATTGCTTCCACCAAGTCCCTTTCTGGGTCATCTGACTTCTCCCACCAAGACCCTACCCAGGTCATCTGACTGCCCCCAACATGCCCCTACCCGGGTCACCTGATTTCTACCACCGAGTCCCTTTCCGGGTCATCTGACTTCTCCCACCAAGTCCCTACCCAGGTCATCTGACTGCTCCCAACATGCCCCTATCCGGGTCACCTGATTTCTACCACCGAGTACCTACCCGGGTCACCTGACTGCTCCCACCAAGTCCCTTCCGGGGTCACTAGACTGCTAACACCAAGTTCCCACCCGGGTTACCTGACTACTAACACCAAGTTCCTACTCGGGTCACCTGACTGCTCCCACCAAGTCCCTACCTTGGGTAACCTGACTGCTCCCAACAAGTCCCTATCCATGTCATCTAACTGCTAACACAAAGTTCCTACCTGGGTCACCTGACTTCTCCCACCAAGTCACTACCCGGGTAAGCTGACTGCTCACACCAAGTCCCTACCCGGGTCACCTTGCTGCTAACACCAAAATCCTACCTGAGTCACCTGACTGCTCCCACCAAGTCCCTACATCGGTCACCTGACTGCTCCCACCAATTCCGAAACCTGGCTCACCTGACTGCTCCCACCAAGTCCATTTCCGGGTCACCTGATGGCTCCCACCAAGTCCCTACCCAGGTACGCTGATTGCTCCCACCATGTCCCTACCCAGGTCATCTGACTGTTCCCACCGAGTCCTTACCAATGTCATCTGACTGTTCCCACCCAGTCCTTACCCATGTCACCTGACTACTCACACCAAGCCCCTACGCAGGTCACCTGACTGCTCCCACAGAGTCCCTACCAAGGTCACCTGACTGATCACACCAAGTCCCTACCTTGGGTCACCTGACTGCTCCCACAAGTCCCTACCTATGTCATCTGACTGCTAACGCCAAGTCCCTATCCGGGTCACCTGATTTCCCCACCAAGCCACTACCCATGTCACCTCACTGCTCCCACCAAGTTCATACCCAGGTCACCTTAATGCTAACTCCAAGTTCCTACCCGGGTCACCTGACTGCTCCCACAAAGTCCCTACCCGTGTCACCTGACTGCTCCCAATAAGTCCGAAACCCGGGTCACCTGATTGCTTCCACCAAGTCCCTTTCCGGGTCATCTGACTCCTCCCACCAAGTCCCTACCTTGGGTCACCTCACTTCTCCAACGAAATCCCTACCCGGGTCACCTGACTGCTCCCACCAAGTCCGAAAGCCGTGTCACCTGACTGCTCCCACCAAGTCCCTACCTTGGGTCACCTGACTGCTCCCACCAAGTCCCTACCCATGTCATCTGACTGCTAACACCAAGTCCCTGCCCGGGTCACCTGACTGCTCCCAACGTGCCCCTACCCATGTCACCTGACTACTCCCACCAAGTCCATACATGGGTCACCTGGCTGCTAACACCAAGTTCCTACCTGGGTCACCTCACTGCTTCCACAAAGTCCCTACATTAGTCACCTGACTGCTCCCACCAAGTCCCTACCCAGATCAGCTGACTGCTCCCAACATGCCCCTACCTGGGTCACCTGATTTCTCCCACCAAGTCCCTGCCCATGTCATCTGACTGCTAACATCAAGTCCCTACACGGGCAACCTGATTTCTCCCACCAAGTACCTACCCATGTCATCTGACTGCTAACACCACGTCCCTACATGGGTCACCTGATTTCTCCCACCAAGTCTCTACCTGGATCACCTTACTGCTCCCACCAAGTCCCTTCCTGGGTCACTAGACTGCTAACACCAAGTTCCTACGCGGGTTACCTGACTGCTCCCACCAATTCCCTACCCATGTCATCTGACTGCTAACACCAAGTTCCTACCCGGGTCACCTCACTTCTCCAACTAAGTCCCTACCCAGGTCATCTGATTGCTCCCAACATGCCCCTACCCGGGTCACCTGATTTCTCCCACCAAGTCCCTACCCGGGTGACCTGACTGCTCCCACCAAGTCCCTTCTGGGGTCACTAGACTGCTAACACCAAGTTCCTACCTGGGTTACCTGACTGCTAACACCAAGTTCCTACCTGGGTCACCTGACTGCTCCCACCAAGTCCCTTTCCTGGTCACCTGACTTCTCCCACCAAGTCCCTACCTTGGGTCACCTGACTGCTCCCACCAATTCGCTACCCATGTCATCTAGCTGCTAACACCAAGTACCTACCTGGGTCACCTCACTTCTCCAACTAAGTCCCTACCTGGGTCACCTGACTGCTCCCACCACGTCCATAGCCGGGTTACTTGGCTGCTAACACCAAGCTCCTATTTCGGTCACCTGACCGCTCCCACCAAGTCCCTACCTTGGGTCACCTGACTGCTCCCACCAAGTCCCTACCTTGGGTCATCTGACTGCTAACACCAAGTCCCTGCCCGGGTCACCTGACTGCTCCCAACATGCCCCTACCAGTGTCACCTGACTGCTCCCACCAAGTCCATACATGGGTCACCTGGCTGCTAACACCAAGTTCATACCTGGGTCACCTGACTGCTTCCACCAAGTCACTACATCAGTCACCTGACTGCTCCCACCAAGTCCCCTTCCGGGTCAACTGACTGCTCCCACCAAGTCCCTACCCAGATCAGCTGACTGCTCCCAACATGCCCCTATCCGGCTCATCTGACTGTAAACACCAAGTCCCTACACGGGTCACCTGATTTCTCCCACCAAGTATCTACCCATGTCATCTGACTGCTAACACCAAGTCCCTACATGGGTCACCTGATTTCTCCCACCAAGTCCCTACCCGGGTCACCTTACTGCTCCCACCAAGTCCCTTCCTGGGTCACTAGACTGCTAACACCAAGTTCCTACCCGTGTTACCTGACTGCTAAAACCAAGTTCCTACGTGGGTCACCTGACTGCTCCCACCAATTCCCTTTCCTGGTCACCTGACTTCTCCCACCAAGTCCCTACCTTGGGTCACCTGACTGCTCCCACCAATTCCCTACCCATGTCATCTGACTGCTAACACCAAGTTCCTACCCGGGTCATCTCACTTCTCCAACTAAGTCCCTACCTGGGTCACCTAACTGCTCCCACCAAGTCCCTACCCAGGTTACTTGGCTGCTAACACCAAGTTCCTACTTGGGTCACCTGACTGCTTTGACCAAGTCCCTACCCCGGTCACCTGACTGCTCACACCAAGTCCGAAAGCCATGTCACCTGACTGCTTCCACCAAGTCCCTACCTTGGGTCACCTGACTGCTCCCACCAAGTTCCTACCCATGTCATCTGACTGCTAACACCAAGTCCCTACCCGGGTTACCTGACTGCTCCCACCAAGTCTATACCCGGGTCATCTGGCTGCTAACACCAAGTTCCTACCTGGGTCACCTGACTGCTTCCACCAAGTCCCTACATCGGTCACCTGACTGCTCCCACCATGTCCCTTTCCGGGTTAACTGATTACTCCCACCAAATCCCTACCCAGATCAGCTGACTGCTCCCACCAAATCCCTAACTGGGTCATCTGACTGTTCCCACCAAGTCCTTACCCATGTCACCTGACTGTTAACACAAAGTCCCTATCCGGGTCACCTGACTGCTCACACCAAGTCCCTACCCAGGTCACCTGACTGCTCCCACCAAGTCCCTACACAGTTCACCTGACTGCTCCCACCAAGTCTCTACCCCGGATCACCTTAATGCTCCACCAAGTCCCTACCCGGGTCACCTGACTGCTCCCACCAAGTCCCATCTCAGGTAACCTGGCTGCTCTCACCAAGTCCCTACCTATGTCATCTGACTGATCACACCAAGTCCCTACCTGGGTCACCTGACTGCTCCCACCAAGTCCCTATATGGGTTACCTGTCTGCTCCCTCCAAGTCACTACCCAGATTACGTGACTACTCCCACCAAGTCCCTACCCGAGTCAACTTACTGCTCCCACCAAGTCCCTACTTGGGTCACCAGACTGCTCCCACAAAGTCCCTACTGAATCCCCTGACTTCTCCCACAAAGTCGTTACCTTGCTCACCTGACTGCTCCCAACAAGACCCTAACCGGGTTACCTGACTGCTCCCACCAAGTCCCAAACTGTGTCACCTGACTGCTAACACCAAGTCCCTACCCAGATCACCTGACTGCTCACAGCAAGTCCCTACCCTGGTCACCTGACTGCTCCCACCAAGTCCCTACCCATGTCACCTGACTGCTCCCACCAAGTTCCTACCTCGGTCACCTGACTGCGCCCACCAAGTGCAAAACCCTTGTCATCTGACTGTTCCCACCAAGTCCCTTCTCAGGTCACCTGGCTGCTCTCACCAAGTCCCTATCCGTGTCACCTAACTGCTCCTACCAAGCCCCTACCTGGGTCACCTGACTGCTCCCACCAAGTCCCTAGCTATGTCACCTAACTGCTTACACCAAGTCTCTACGTGGGTCACCTGACTGCTCCCACCATGTCCCTACCTAGGTCAGCTGACTGCTCCCACCATGTCCCTACCCGGGTCATCTGACTTTTCCCACCAAGTCCCTACCTGTGTCACCTGACTGCTAACACCAAGTCCCTACCCAGATCACCTCACTGCTCACAGCAAGTCCCTACCCTGGTCACCTGACTGCTCCCACCAAGTTCCTACCCGGGTCACCTGACTGCTCCTTCCAAGTCCAAAACCCTTGTTACCTGACTGCTCCCACCAAGTCCCTTCTCAGGTCACCTGGCTGCTCTCACCAAGTCCCTACTCGTGTCACCTGACTGCTCCCACCAAGTCCTTACCTGGGTCACCTGACTGCTCCCACCCAGTCCCTAGCTATGTCACCTGACTGCTAACACCAAGTCTCTACCTGGGTCACCTGACTGCTGACACTAAGTCCCTACCCAGGTCAGCTGAATGCTCACAGCAAGTCCCTACCCATGTCACCTGACTGCTCCCACCAAGTCCCTACCCGTGTCACTTGACTGCTCCCACCAAGTTCCTAACCCGGTCACCTGACTGCTCCCACCAAGTCCAAAACCCTTGCCATCTGACTGCTCCCACCAAGTCCCTTCTCAGGTCACCTGGCTGCTCTCACCAAGTCCCTACCCGTGTCACCTGACTGCTTCCACCAAGTCCCTACCTGGGTCACCTGACTGCTCCCACCCAGTCCCTAGCTATATCACCTGACTGCTAACACCAAGTCTCTACCTGGGTCACCTGACTGCTCCCACCAAGTCCAAAACCCTTGTCACCTGACTGCTCCCACCAAGTCCCTTCTCAGTTCACCTGGCTGTTCTCACCAAGTCCCTACCCATGTCACCTGACTGCTAACACCAAGTCTCTACCTGGGTCACCTGACTGCTCCCACTAAGTCCCTACCCAGGTCAGCTGACTGCTCCCATCATGTCCCTATCCGGGTCATCTGACTTTTCCCACTAAGTCCCTACCCAGGTCATCTAACTGCTCCCACCAAGTCCCTACCCAGGTCACCTGACTGCTCCCTTCAAGTCCCTACCTCGGGTCATCTTAATGCTCCACCAAGTCCCTACCCATGTCACCTGACTGCTCACACCAAGTCCCTATCTGGGTCACCTGACTGCTCCCACCAAGTCCCTACCTGGGTTAACTGACTGCTCCCTCTAAGTCACTACCCAAATCACATGACTACTCCCACCAAGTCCCTACCCGGGTAATCCGACTGCTCCCATCAAGTCCGTACCCAGATCACCTGACTGCTCCCACCAGTTCCCTACCCGGGTCACCTGACTGCTAACACCAAGTCCCTGCCCAGGTCATCGGACTGCTCCCACCAAGTCCCTACTGAATCCCCTGACTGCTCCCACCAAGCCCCTACTTGGTTCACCTGACTGCTCCCACCAAGTCCCTAACCAGGTTACCTGACTGCTCCCACCATGTCCCTACCTGTTAGGGGAAGATTGACCCTGTTTGAACTTTTTTGCGCTTGTGCACGTGACTGTGCACTTCCGTGCGTGCCCCCTGCACCTGCCAGCAAGTGCTGTCCGTTCTTCAGCGTCTGAGTACCTGTGAGCCCCAGCTCTGTACCTGTAATCTGTTCTTGTATTACTACCTATTTTTCTTGATCCGACCCGGCTTGACCTGACCCGCTGATTATCTGCCTGCACCGACCCCGGCTATCCACGACCATCCAATTGTCTGACCCCTCTGCACTTCTGCTGCCAATCAGTTAACAAACTTTGCTTGGACTTGACCACTCTCTTGCCTGACCCCTTGTACTGCATAGCCTGCCAGTTGCCGACCCAGCCTGCACGACCACCCTTCTGATCTGCACGACCACCTGGACCTTCACATTAACACCAGTGACCATCCAGCCCTTGTGTCATCCCGCACTCCGGAACTACTTGTCTACTCTACCAGGGGTCCCTGAATCGGGTGTGCAAGAGCGGTTGTTCCCTGCATAAGCCAGACTCAACCACCAGGACCGTGACACTACCTGTGTCACCTTACTGCTAACACCAAGTCCCTAGCCAGGTCAACTGACTGCTCACAGCAAGTCTCTATCCGGGTCACCTGACTGTTCCCACCAAGTCCCTTCTCAGGTCACCTGGCGGCTCTCACCAAGTCCTTACCCGTGTCACCTGACTGCTCCCACCAAGTCCCAACTGGGTGACCTGACTGCTCCCACTAAGTCCCAACCCATGTCATCTGACTGCTAACACTAAAGTCCATACCTGGGTCACCTGACTTCTTCCACCAAGTCCCTACCCGGGTCACCTGACAGCTCCCACCAAGTCCCTATCTTGGGTCATGTGACTGCTCCCACCAAGTCCCTACCCATGTCATCTGACTGCTAACACCAAGTCCCTGCCCGGGTCATCCCGCACTCCGGAACTACTTGTCTACTCTACCAGGGGTCCCTGAATCGGGTGTGCAAGAGCGGTTGTTCCCTGCATAAGCCAGACTCAACCACCTGGACCGTGACACTACCTGTGTCACCTGACTGCTAACACCAAGTCCCTAGTCAGGTCAACTGACTACTCACAGCAAGTCTCTATCCGGGTCACCTGACTGTTCCCACCAAGTCCCTTCTCAGGTCACCTGGCTGCTCTCACCAAGTCCCTACCTGGGTCACCTGACTGCTCCCACTAAGTCCCAACCCATGTCATCTGACTGCTAACACTAAAGTCCATACCTGGGTCACCTGACTTCTTCCACCAAGTCCCTACCCGGGTCACCTGACAGCTCCCACCAAGTCCCTATCTTGGGTCATGTGACTGCTCCCACCAAGTCCCTACCCATGTCATCTGACTGCTAACACCAAGTCCCTGCCCGGGTCATCCCGCACTCCGGAACTACTTGTCTACTCTACCAGGGGTCCCTGAATCGGGTGTGCAAGAGCGGTTGTTCCCTGCATAAGCCAGACTCAACCACCTGGACCGTGACACTACCTGTGTCACCTGACTGCTAACACCAAGTCCCTAGTCAGGTCAACTGACTACTCACAGCAAGTCTCTATCCGGGTCACCTGACTGTTCCCACCAAGTCCCTTCTCAGGTCACCTGGCTGCTCTCACCAAGTCCCTACCTGGGTCACCTGACTGCTCCCACTAAGTCCCAACCCATGTCATCTGACTGCTAACACTAAAGTCCATACCTGGGTCACCTGACTTCTTCCACCAAGTCCCTACCCGGGTCACCTGACAGCTCCCACCAAGTCCCTATCTTGGGTCATGTGACTGCTCCCACCAAGTCCCTACCCATGTCATCTGACTGCTAACACCAAGTCCCTACCCTGGTCACCTGACTTCTCCCACCCAGTCCCTACTCTGGTCACCTGACTGCTCCCACCAAATTCCTACCCCCGTCATCTGACTGCTCCCACCAAGTCCAAAACACTTGCTATCTGACTGCTCCCACCAAGTCCCTTCTCAGGTCACTTGGCTGCTCTCACCAAGTCCCTACCTGGGTCACCTGACTGCTCCCACAAAGTCCCTACCTGAGTCACCTGACTGCTCCCGCCCAGTCCCTAGACATATCCCCTGCCTGCTAACACTAAGTCCCTACTCATATCATCTGACTGCTAACACCAAGTCCCTACCCAGATCGCCTAACTACTCCCACCAAGTCACTTCCCGGGTCACCTGACTGCTAACACCAAGTTCCTACCTGGGTTACCTGTCTGCTCCCACCAAGTCCCTACCTGTTTCACCTGACTGCTCCCTCCAAGTCCCTACCCCTGTCACCTGGCTGCTCCCACCAAGTCTGAAACCCGGGTACCTTCACTGCTCCCACCAAGTCCCTTTCCGGGTCACCAGACTTCTCCCACCAAGTCCCTACCTTGGGTCACCTGACTGCTCCCACCAAGTCCCTACCCATTGTAGTGATGTAGTAATGGAGTAATGGATTGATGAACGAATGTTATTATTTAGTTATTATTATGATGATGGTTAATTTTCCGCAGCACCCGGTCCTTCCAGAGAGTTGCATTTCATTGACTTCAGACAAACAGATTTCATAATACTAGCACCAGATGATTAAAATCCAACAGAGTAAATATTACATATTCAGAGTCCCATTCCAACCGTGCCCTCATGTTCAGGGAGAGAAAGTGAACTGGCAGGGAGACACTGCTAGCTTGAATGTCCACTTAAGTGTTAGTCTCACACTGGGGGGGGGTTTCTCCTAACCTCACATTAGTGTTTACCAGATAAACAAGCCACAACAAACCCCCCCAAGGCTAATTAGCATCAAGAAATACTTTTGTTCCTTCTCAAGTCTACATTCCACAACCTCCATGCAAGCAACTGTGGGCCTTTGATATGTAATGCAGCTTGGCTTAAACTTAAATAATGGCCTACAGTAAATACCTATGTGTGTATGTATATGTATATGAAATATTACACAACATTCCCCCACATGGGTCTGTTCTAATTCTTAGAACTGACCCATAATGCCAACAGCGAACAACAAACATATTATTACAATTTTAGGTACTGAATGCTTTACAATGGCTCATATAAAATATGTAATTGAAAACTAGTTACATCTCTCTTCACCAGCCTCTAAAATATCCCCATGAAACAGTTATTAGACAATATAGCTTTAGGCCATGACTGGGAAAGGATTTGGTAAACATTCATGACCCGTATAGCTGTTAGGCCTCATTTCAAAGTTTGTAGTTTCTCCAGTATGTCACATAGAGATATTGAATATTGTGCAAAGACAAGCTGACGTCACAGTCCATTTTTCCGGTTTGACGTTATGACATCTCTCACCATTTCACTGAAAGTAAAGTTTGGAAGTATGCTCTAGTCTAGGAGCTCCAATCCACACAAGTCCAGGATTTGCTTATCTCCAGGCTCAAGGGTTTCATTTTTAAAGATGAATTGTTCAGTTTTAGTAATCTTCATCACCAGTCCAACATGAAACTTCTGCCAGCCACAATATGCAACTTGCTGTAGGCCGACCCCACATTGCCTTCAATAGAGCAGTTACTTGAATCTTTCAGTCCACTGAATGGGAGCATCAGATGGTTTAGATAGTATCAGCTTGACATCAGTGCATTAACAGATCATTTGTCCAGACAAAGCAGCAGTGGAAATTCTTGCCAGTATGTTTGCCAAGAAAGGTATAGTCATTCACATCCTTATATGTCATAGCCTTCAGCATATTATTAACAAATGATTCAACAAAGTTCAAATCATGGTTAGAGTGATAAATTTCACTCACCCCTCTTATAAATTTAGGAAAAACCACCCACCGTACTATACCCTAAACTTAAATGTTCTACCCAGTCTAAGTACTCAGTAACAAATACTCAGACCCCCAGTTATTCTATGCCAAGCCATTGTGCAGCTATTTACCTTAGATATCAATATGCATTATGTAATATGTACAGATGAAAAAAATAGTGTAGGTTTAAATGCTTCTCTCTGGTTTTAAAATACAGATAAAACATAGATCAGGGAAAGAGAACAAATTAGGGCAAAAAAAGTCCATTGAAAAGAAAAGAAAAAACGAAACAAAAGAAAATTAGGGTGTTGGAAAAAAAAGTCCATTGCTTGATGAATATTGAGAGGCCATGAATTCTTTATAATTCCTTGTAAATTGTCTATTCAGAGTTTTTCCCCCACTGGTCAGCAATGTCAGCTTCCGCTATTCACATGCAAACGAGTCTCACCGGTGATATCTGAAAGACAAAATCTCTCGACAAAATTCACTAGCAAAGTCCTTAAACATTGTTTGAAGTTAAAACAAAGTACTATTTACATGTTCACAGTTATCTTCTAAATGACCCCCACTGCTACAGAGAAGTGTCATTTCAAAGACAGATTTGAAGGACCCCACCTTCTGTCCACATTTATGACACTCCTTGACCTCTTCAACTGTTTGTGAAGATAACACTTTATTTTAGAGGTTCCCATCAAACTCACTCCCACTGACATAGGGGTGTAGTTTGCATTAAAAAAAACTGATTTGGAGAATGTACACCTCCTGCTGTCTCTATTCCTCCGGTCTCCTGTAATTTCCTGAATTGGTACAATAAGGTGTCACGTTCTACTCTTATCTTGTCATACTCAATTTTCAGGTGGTCATATTGCTGTTTTAACTGAGAGAATGGTATCCAGGTCTTGTACCTTTTCTTATTGTTATTTTGCATACTAAGATACCCGGTGTCTCCCTTCTGGCGATTATAATTAGATACTATCTTTTGATCTATATGTCCAGTATTTGTCCTAAACAATGTGGCTATATCAACTTTTACAGCTTGGGCATTTGACTTCCTCCATAAATGATCTGCTCTCAATAATATGTCATTTAAATCATGAGGATTTGGGGTAACTAATAAAATATTTTGTTTGATATCCTCATGCAAAGCATCTAGAACCATGCTTGTATGTACCAAGCCTCCATTCTCAAATGCAAGATTATTACCAACCAATAACTCCATAATAGTAGCTATTCTGTGTGACAATTCATAGGGAGACTCACCCTGCATCTGCTGGATCTTCCCATGAATGGTAACATCAGAACGTACGCCATACAAAACACACAATAATTCCAGTAATATGTCCCTTGTCCTCAGAGGCTGAATACAGATTTGTTTAATTCTCATCCAAAGACTATTTCCTATAGAATGTCGCAAAACTCTTTCTAAATCAGATGGGTTTAGATTGTACAAATCTCTGGCATTCTGCACATCACAAAACCATTTTAAAAATCTGTTCAAATCATGACAGGGAACTGTTCCTATTTCTTTAAGAACTGCATCTAATTCTTTTGGTTGCAGAGGCTTCATTATAAGCTGAACTTCGCCTGTATTATTATTATTGCTGTAAACTGTGGTAGTTACAGTGGGTGCGGTAGGTAATGAATTATCAGATTTAGGATGAGGCTCTGTTGCATTTGATGGAAAGTTTAAATTTGTATTTTGCTGCAGATTGATGAATCCAAGATTTGAAGCATATCTGCATTCCTGTGATCTCTTCTCTAATTCCATAATTCGTCATTTCAATCTCTCATTTTCCTCTGATAATTCATCACAACGTTTAGATTTCTCAAGCAAAGCTTCCCCTATGGTAACTGCATGCAACTTTAAATTTACAGTCCCAGTTTCTGATTGCTTTTGTAACCTCTCACAAACCTTGTTGCTATTATCAACTGCATTCTGCAACTGGGCAATTTCTGCAACCTTACCCCTCAAAGAACTTTCCATAATTAAACAGCAAGATAACAAGCCCTGCATAATACAACCTTTTCTTTTACTTTCGGAAATTTTGCTATCAAAAACATTTTTCTCTAAAAATTCCTTCATTAAAGTCAATGTCTGCTTACATTTTTCTGGAATTTCATAAGGACCGCCATGACGCTTAATACATTTTAATACCCATCTGTTAACTTTATCAGAACTGACACTAGCTTCACACTGAGTAAGCATTCTGACTATATTACTAATAATTAAAAAAAGAATAAATATTTTACTCACCGCATTTGAAGCTCCACCTTGAAGTTACTTTTTCAGCTTCCAGTTCAGGTCTTCTGGTTACACAGCACAGTCTTTTGGTTCACTTTTCAATCTCCAGAGAATATTTCTGGGGTTCCAAACTTGTTCAATTTTGTAGATCAGACTCTTATGTCACAACCAGACATTGGAGTCACAGCACAGTTCCTGGGTTGATAATTTTCTCCAGGTCCTGGTCCTAGGGCTCAAAACCTCCTTTCTGGGTCCTCACAGTCTTCTGTCACCTTACAGGATTGTTGTCACCACCGACTTCTGTTACTAAGTCTGAAATGCACTTCTGGTCACGGCACCAATGTAGTGATGTAGTAATGGAGTAATGGATTGATGAACGAATGTTATTATTTAGTTATTATTATGATGATGGTTAATTTTCCGCAGCACCCGGTCCTTCCAGAGAGTTGCATTTTATTGACTTCAGACAAACAGATTTCATAATACTTGCACCAGATGATTAAAATCCAACAGAGTAAATATTACATATTCAGAGTCCCATTCCAACCGTGCCCTCATGTTCAGGGAGAGAAAGTGAACTGGCAGGGAGACACTGCTAGCTTGAATGTCCACTTAAGTGTTAGTCTCACACTGGGGGGGGGGGGTTCTCCTAACCTCACATTAGTGTTTACCAGATAAACAAGCCACAATGAACCCCCTCAAGGCTAATTAGCATCAAGAAATACTTTTGTTCCTTCTCAAGTCTACATTCCATAACCCCCATGCAAGCAACTGTGGGCCTTTGATATTTAATGCAGCTTGGCTTAAACTTAAATAATGGCCTACAGTAAATACCTATGTGTGTATGTATATGTATATGAAATATTACACAACACCCATATCATCTGACTGCTAACAACAAGTCCCTACCCGGGTCACCTGACTTCTCCCACCAAGTTCCTACCCGGGTCACCTGACTGCTCCCACCAAATTCCTACCCCGGTCATCTGACTGCTCCCAACAAGTCCAAAACACTTGTCATCTGACTGCTCCCACCAAGTCCCTTCTCAGGTCACTTGGCTGCTCTCTCCAAATCCCTACCTGGGTCACCTGACTGCTCCCACAAAATCCCTACCTGGGTCGCCTGACTGCTCCCACCCAGTCACTAGCCATATTACCTGCTTGCTAACACTAAGTCCCTACTCATGTCATCTGACTGCTAACACCAAGTCCCTACCTGGATCACCTGACTGCTCCCACCAAGTCACTTCCCGGGTCACCTGACTACTAACACCAAGTTCCTACCTGGGTTACCTGACTGCTCCCACCAAGTCCCTACCTGTTTCACCTGACTGCTCCCTCCAAGTCCCTACCCCTGTCACCTGGCTGCTCCCACCAAGTCTGAAACCCAGGTACCTTCACTGCTCCCACCAAGTCCCTTTCCGGGTCACCAGACTTCTCCCACCAAGTCCCTACCTTGGGTCACCTGACTGTTCCCACCAAGTCCCTACCCATATCATCTGACTGCTAACACCAAGTCCCTACCCGGGTCACCTGACTTCTCTTACCAACTCCCTACCCTTGGTTCTTTTGACCAAGTCTCTACCCAGGTCACCTGGCTGCTAACACTAAGTTCCCACTTGGGTCACCTGACTGCTCCCACCAAGTCCCTACCCCAGTCACCTGACTGCTCCCACCAAGTCTGAAACCTGGGTCACCTGAATGCTCCCACCAAGTCCCTTTCTGGGTCAACTGACTTCTCCCACCAAGTCCCTACCTTGGGTCACCTGACTGCTCCCACCAAGTCCCTACCCATGTCATCTGACTGCTAACACCAAGTCCCTACCCAGGTCACCTGACTGCTCCCATCAAGTCCGTACCCGAGTCACCTGGCTCCTAACACCAAGTTCCTACCTGGGTCACCTGACTGCTCCAACCAAGTCCCTACACCGGTCACCTGACTGCTCCCACCAAGTTCGAAACCCGGGTCACCTGACTGCTCCCACCAAGTCCCTTTCCGGGTCTCCTGACTACTTCCACCAAGTACCTACCCAGGTCAGCTGACTGCTCCCACCATGTCCTTACCCAGGTCATCTGACTGTTCCCACCAAGTCCTTACCCATGTCACCTGACTGCTAACACCAAGTCCCTACCTGGGTTACCTCACTGCTAACACCAAGTTCTTACCCGGGTCACCTGACTGCTCCCACCAAGTCCCTACCCATGTCATCTGACTGCTAACACCAAGTCCTTACCCGGGTCAGCTGACTACTCACACCAAACCCCTACCTGGATCACAAGACTGCTAATACTAAGTCCCTACCCGGGTCACCTGACTGCTCACCCCAAGTCCCTATCCTGGGTTCCCTGACTGCTCCCACCAAGTTCTTACCCATGCCATCTGACTGCTAACACCAAGTCCCTACCTGAGTCACCTGACTGCTCACACCAAGTCCCTACCTGGGTCACCTGACTTTTCCCACCAAGTCCCTATCTGGGTAACCTGACAGCTCCCACCAAGTCCCTACCTTGGGTCACCTGACTGCTCCCACCAAGTCCCTTCCCATGTCATCTGACTGCTAACACCAAGTCCTTACCCGAGTCATCTTACTGCTCCCACCAAGTCTCTACAGGGTCACCTGACTGCTCCCACCATGTCCCTACCCGGGTCACCTGACTGCTCCCACCAAGTCCCTACCCTGGTCACCTGACTGCTCCCACCAAGTCCCTACCCAGGTCAGCTGACTGCTCCCACCATGTCCCTACCCGGGTCATCTGACTGTTCCCACCATGTCCTTACCCATGTCACCTGACTGCTAACACAAAGTCCCTACCCGAGTCACCTGACTGTTCACGCTAAGTCCCTAACCAGGTCACCTGATTGCTCCCACCAAGTCCCTACCTTGGGTCACCTTAATGCTCCCACCAAGTCCCTACCCAGGTCACGTGACTGCTCCCACCAAAATCCTTCTCAGTTCACCTGGCTGCTCTTACCAAGTCCCTACTTATGTCACCTGACTGCTCCCACCAAGTCCCTACCCGGGTCAACTGACTGCTCCCGCCAAGTCCCTACCCATGTCACCTGACTGCTAACACCAAGTTCCTACCCGGGTCACCTGACTGCTCCCACCAAGTCCCTACCCTGGTCACCTGACTGCTCCCACCAAGTCCCTACCCGGGTCACCTGACTGCTAACACCAAGTTCCTACCCAGGTCACCGGACTGCTCCCACCAAGTCCCTACCCTGCTCACCTGACTGCTCCCATCAAGTCCGAAACCTGGGTCACTTGACTGCTCCCACCAAGTCCCTTTCCAGGTCACCTGACTTCTCCCACCAATTTCCTACACAGGTCACCTGACTGCTCCCATCATGTCCCTACCTGAGTTGATGGTGGTTCAATCGGTTAGGCGGATGGTCATATTGTGTGCCTTGGGATCAAGGGGAATCTGGTGTTGGGCTGTGAAGGTCTGATCCATGAAGCAGCTACATGCTCCAGAATCAATAATTGCCAGAGCCTGGATACTCCTTCTGGGAAGTTGCAAGAAAATTGAGAGAGTAAAGTGAGAGACATTATTAGTTGCAGGAGGCTCTTCCTTTATTTCCCTTGTAGGGCACTTACCGAACTTAGCTGGGTGAGTTCTCACCACATGCCTGGGCTCTCCACAATACAAGCACAGGTTGTGGGCCCAGTGTCATTATCTCTCCTCAGGTGTGAGGGATGGACAGAAGAGCCTTATTTGAATTGGCTTAGGATTGTCCAAAGGAGTGGAGGCAGAAGCTGCTGGAGCAGAGGAGGCTGGAGCAGGGTAGACGCATGGTTCCAGGGGATTTCTCAGCTCTGCGCTCCCTGAGACGACGTTCTATCTGGATTGCCAGATTGATGAGGGCATCTAGGGTTTGGGGCACTCTGACACAGGAAAGCTCATCTTTTAGAGGCTCTGACAGACCTAGGCAGAACTGGTAGCAGAGTGCCACATCATTCCAGGCTGTGTCTCCAGCGCCTGAATTCAGCAACATATTCCTCCATCTTGCGGCGGCCTTGCTGGAGAGCATGTAAGGAGGCTTCGGCCATTGCAGTCTGGTGAGGCTCCTGGTATAAGAGAGCCATGGCGTCAAAAAACAGAGCAAGGGTGGAGACTTCCGATGCTCTCTGTTCCCATAGCCGATGAGCCCAGGACTGGGCCTCACCTTGCAGCAGCGAAATCACCAGTGCCACCTTCATGGCCTCTAGAGAGAAGGCCGAAGACCAAAATAGAGCTCACAAGAGTTGAGGAATTTCTGGAAATTGCAGCGATCCCCTGAAACCTTAACCGGTAGGGGAACCTTGGGCTCCGATGGAAGGGGCACAATGGTGCGGGCAGCGGGTTGTCCAGCCCCCAGAGCAGCAGGGGCAGCAAGCTTTTGTACCCATTCTTCCAGCCAGGTGTATCCCTCCTGCAGGTTTTTGACTGTCTGTGTAAGACCTGCTAAATGGGCACACAACATGGCAGAGGGTACTCCCTGCGCAGACTCAGACATGGCTGTCCTTTACTGTCATGCTCCTGATTGTGAAGTCTGACTTATGCAGGGAGCAACCACTCTTATGACCCTGATTTGGGAACCCCTTATAGAGCAGATGGGTGGTTTGGGAGTGCAGGATGGCTGGACTGTTTACAGGTGGTAGCATGACAAGATCAGGTTAAGCCGAGTCACAGGAAACAGGAACAGGTAATCAGATACTTCAGGCACACTAAACGTTGTAGAACGGACAGCACCGTCTACATGGTGCTGCCTGTTTAAATAGGCCATTTGGCGCCAGTGACGGCGGGCATTCCAGCCTGAATTCTAGAATTGGCAACTGCTGTTTCCTGACAGATGCCTAGTGTTGTGATGTTGATTTCATCTTGAAGAATGTTTTTGGTGTAGGTTTCATGGGCACAATTAAGACCAATTTTTCCGCACCTGTTTGACAAGTGCATATCATTTCAATTTTTTACAGCAAGGCCAATTCTTGCTTTCATCAAGAGTACCTCAACAGAGCTATGCTGTGAAGGCGCCCCGGACACCCAAAGACTAATTTTTCCTCACCTGTTTGACAGGTGCATATCATTTCACTTTTTTACAGCAAGGCCAATTCTTGCTTTCATCAAGAGTACCTCAATAGGGTTATGGTGTGGAGACACCACCGACACCCAAAGACAAATTTTTTCCACACCTTTTTGACAGCTGCATATCATTTAAATTTTTACAGCAAGGCCAATTCTTGCTTTCATCAAGAGTACCTCAATAGGGTTACGGTGTGAAGGTGCCACCAACTCGCAAAGACAAATATTTCCACACCTATTTGACAGGTGCATATCATTTCAATTTTTTACAGCAAGGCCATTTCTTGCTTTCATGAAGATTACCTCAATCAGGTTATGGTGTGAATGTGCCACCGACACCCAAAGACCAATTTATCCTAAGTCTGTGAAAGAGAAAGCCGACTTTATCCAAAAAATCTCTAATCTTGTTCTCAGTGCACTAAATTGTGGCTTCATTATACAGACTGGCGCCCCAAGCCATTGCTTACAAAATAAAGAAAGCTTGCAGGGAAAATGTCATTTTTTTGGCTAAATAAATGCAATTATTGCTGCAGCAGCTGATATACACAGTACAGATGTGCCATTTTACAGGTAGACTAAGGGGATACCCCAGGCACTATATTGAAAGGAATTTTTCATTTTTATGCTTTCACTTTAAGCATCAATAAATCACCGCTCATGTAAAAAATTACATTTTTTACAAACTTTTTTCATTGATACATGTCCCCCGGGGCAGTACCCGGACCCCCATAACCATTATATTCCCAATTACTTGCATATAAGCCTTTAAAATGGTCACTTTTGGGTCCTATAGACTTCAATGGGTTTGTTATCCGGTTCCAAACTTTCATGATGTTCAAAAGTTCTGGTGCAAATGGAACAGGGGGTCATTCAGTCCATCCCTACTAAGGACAAACAATATAGAACTCGGTAAATTCCATCCTTCAGCCTAATCCACTGCAAGAGCGGAAGTAGGAGTAAAAGGATATAGACTCACAGAAGGAGGTGAGGTGTTTAGTAGGGATGGGTGAATGGTTCGGCCTGACCTTCCGTTGTTTGCTCGATCCCCGAATTTAGAACATTATGGGGTGTTTGGCACGACTTTGGCACCACCGAATGCCCCATAATGCATAGTGTGCAGATGGCGCGCACAGCTCCTCATCCATGGGAGGGCTCCCACCGCCTGCGCTCGCTTTGTTTTGACAGTTTATTTATAGTGAACCACCTGGTGACATACGTCATGTGACATCAGAGGGGCGGGTCACTCAATTACATTTTCGGGTGGCCCCACCCTTCGCTATAAATATACTCTCAAAACAAAGTCGGTGGGAGCCCTCCCATGGAGGAGGATCTGTTGCAGCTTTTTTTGATATGCCGTGATTGACGATGGATTACAACGGGGAACACTTATTTTTTGTTATTTTTTAATAAGGGACTTGTCCCTAATTATCTCCTGTTTTTTTCTTTTTTGACACTTTTTGGTGCATTAGTAGGGGTACGATGTACCGATACCAATTCACATAGGGGGGGCCAGGATCTGGGGGCCCCCTTATTAAAGGGATCCAGATTCCGATAAGCCCCCTGCCCACAAACCCCCACAACCACAGCCCAGGGTTGTGGGAAAGAGGCTCTTATCCCCATCAAAATGGGGACAAGGTGCTTTGGGGCAGGGGGGCGCAGAGCTTGGATAAGGATCTGGTTTGGATTTTTGGGGGGACTACATGTCAATTTTTTTTTAATTTTGGCATGGAGTTCCCCTTAAAATCCACACCAGACCCGAAGGGCCTGGTATGGACTCGGGGGGGGGGGGGGCCTACACAATTTTTTTTCAGTGTTTTTTTGTATATTGCCAGGAGCAATACATTACAGCCACAGTTTTAAATGACAAGTTTTCCTTTACAAATGTCATTTTGTGGTGGCACTGTTCTAAACAACACAGAGGTGCGCCCTTTTACAGGCACACTAAGGGGACCCCCCAGGCACATTATTTAACCACTTCAATACCAGGCACTTAGAACACTTCCCGCCCAGACCAATTTTCAGCTTTCAACGCTGTTGCATTTTGCATGACAATTGTGCAGTCGTGCAATGCTGTACCCAAACAAAATGTTTATTGTTTTGTTCCCACAAATAGAGCTTTCTTTTGATGGTATTTGATCACCCCTGTGGGTTTTATTTTTTGCACTACAAATAAAAAAAGAAAATTTTGAAAAAAAAAGTTTTTCTTTGTTTCTGTCACAAAATCTTGTATAAGTACATTTTCTCCTTCACTGATGGGCATTGATGTGGCTACACTGATGAGACAGTACTGATTGGCACTGATGAGGTGACACTGATAAGGTGGCACTGATGATGAGGCACGTATATGCAGCACTGATGGGCACTGATAGGCAGCACTGATAAGCAGCACTGACGGGCACTGATAGGTGGCACTGAAATGAGTAACTGTGGAGAGAGGTCTTGGAAGATTTGGTAGGTATGAGTCTGAAAAAACAGCAAATTATTGCTTCTGGCGGCCACCATAAGCTGTTCTTTTGTGTGGAAAAAATGCAGTTTGGTGATTATATTGTGCGGGGGGCCATCCAATTGATGTGGAGCCAAGGCTCTGTGGACTCTGTCAATCTCCAAGCATTCAAAGGGAATACAGGGGCCAGCTCCTGGAATAAAGCTTTAACTGTCGATTAGTGGTGAACTATGGATTCTGGCAGGACTCGCATGTGTACATTGGAGTGGTGGACCCTATTTTTGTAGTCTTCAAGGCATGACTATAAAGTAAGGTTCTCTTTGCCAAGTGTCTCAAGTTCTTCAGAGTGGTTAGTTATGAGGGTATCAAGGTCATTTACCCTTTGTTCGAAGTTCGCTGTACGTTGTCCAAGTTTGCATATTTCGCAGGACAGCCTGTCAGTGATATGGTTGGAGGTGCTCTTTAATGCCTTGTTGAGCATCCACTCAAATTGATGTAGCAGGTCAGGCTGTGTAGGTTCTGGCTGCAAAGCTAGGGAAGTGATCATTTTTAGAGTTGAGCGGACACCTGGATGTTCGGGTTCGGTGGGTTAAGCTGAACTTAACAAAAAAGTTTGAGTTCGGCCCTGAACTTGACCCGAACTTGACCCCGAACCCCATTGAAGTCAATGGTGACCTGAACTTTTGGGCACTAAAATGGCTCCAAAAAAGTCCTGGAAAGGGCTAGAGGGCTGCAAAAGGAAGCAAAATGGGGGTAAGAGTAGGACAAGTGCCCTGCAAACAAATGTGGATAGGGAAATAACTTAAAAAAATAAATAAAAATGGAGGAGGAGGTGGATGTGGAGTAGGAGGTTGAGGAGGCCTCAAAAAAAGAATAAGTTCACTTAACCACTTGCCGACCGCCGATCGGCATCTGACGGCGGCAAAGTGGCTCGTTCCCGCAAAACGCCGTCATAGGACGGCGGCTGCGGGAACGAGTTTAGTGTGCGCGCGCGCGCCGCCGGAGGCGCGCCCGTACGCTCACTGTGTTCGGGGCGGGCCAGGGAGCGGGTGCGGCGGCTTCGATTGCCGCCGGCTACCCGCGATGGCCCCCCCCGGAGCAAAGGAGCGGAGGTCCGTGTAAGTAAACACGGACCTCCGCTCTGTGTGAGGGGGAAGAGCTGTGATCACAGCCTTCCTGTACGTGAAGGCTGTGACCACTTCCCTTGCCCTGTTAGGACAGTCCCCATACAGTTAGAACACGCCCAGGGAACATAGTTAACCCTTAAAGCGCCCCCTGCAGGTTAACCCCTTCACTGCCAATGGCATTTACACAGTAATCAGTGCATTTTTATAGCACTGATCGCTGTATAAATGCCAATGGTCCCAAAAAAGTGTCAAAATGGTCCGACATGTCCGCTGAAATATCGCAGTACCGCAAAAAATCGCAGATTGCCGCCATTATTAGTAAAAAATAAAAAAAAATAAAAACCCCAAAAATGAATTCTCATCATCCGTAAACGCGACCACTTTTGCGCAAACCAATCAATAAACACCGATTGTGATTTTTTTTATCGCAAATATGAGGAAGAATATAAATCGGCCAAAAACGGTGAAAAAAAAATGTTTTTAATATTTTTTTTTGGATTTGTATTTTAGCAAAAAGTAAAAAATTTGGGTTTTTTTGCAAAATTGTTGCTCTTCTTTTGTTTATAGCGGCGATCAGAAATGACGCAGAGGTGATCAAATACCACCAAAAGAAAGCTCTATTTGTGGGAAAAAAAGGACGCAAATTTCGTTTGGGTACAACGTCGCACGACCGCGCAATTGTCAGTTAAAGCGACGCAGTGCCGAATCGCAAAAAGGGCTCCGTTCCTAAAGCTGGAAATCCTTCCGGGGCTGAAGTGGTTAAGTATACCAATGGCTGTGTGAGGCCAGTATAAATGTCTATTCTGTACAAGGTAAAGATGAGTCTTGTGGGATCCATGCCTGATTCATTTTAATAAATGTTAGCTTGTCCACGTTGGCTGTGGACAGGCCGCTGCGCTTGTCTGTAATAACGCCCCCTGCCGTGCTAAACACACGTTCAGACAATACACTGGCTGCAGGTCAGGCCAGCACCTCCAAGACATAAAGGGCAAGCTCAGGCCATGTGCCCAATTTGGAGACCCAGAAGTTGAATGGGACAGACCCATCAGTCAGTACGTGTAGATGTATGCACACATACTGTTCCACCATGTTGCTGAAATGCTGCCTCCTGCTAAGACCTTGCCTATCAGCGGGTGGTGCTGTTTGTTGTAGCGTGCTGCTGACAAAGCTTTTCCACATTTCGGCCATGCTAACCCTGCCTTCTGAGGTGTTAGTGGTGCCACAGCTGCATTGGTGACCCCTTCCTCCTCCTCTGCCTTCGCCTTGTGCTTCCACTGAGCCCCCGGTGTCATTTGGGAATGCCCTCAGCAGCGCGCCTGCCAGCGTGCGCTCGTAGTCACGCATCTTCTGATCACGCTCCAGTGAGGGAATTAAGGATGGCACATTGTCCTTGTAACAGGGATCCAGCAGGGTGGCCACCCAGTGATCAGCACAAGTTAAAATGTGGGCAACTCGGCTGTTGTTGCACAGGCACTGCAGCATGTAGTCACTCATGTGTGCCAGGCTGCCCAGAGGCAAAGACAAGCTGTCCTCTGTGGGAGATGTATCATCTGTGTCCTCCGTATACCCCCAGCCACGCTCCAGTGATGCCCACGAGCTGCGTTGGTGCCACCCTGCTGTGAACACGGTTCCTCCTCCTCCTCATCATCATCATCTTCGTCCTCCTCATCCTCCAGAACTGTGCCCTGGCTTGAAATTTTTTTACCTGGTCTATGCTGGTGCAGGAAGCCACCCTCCAAGCCACTTGTGAATGACTGGCCTGATAACCGTGGAAATGACCCTTCTTCCTCCTCTTCCTCCTGTGCTACATCCTCTTCCATCATCGCCCGAAGTGTTTTTTCAAGGAGACATAGAAGTGGGATATTAACGCTGAGAACAGCGTCATAGGCACTGGCCATGTTGGTGGAGTACCTGAAACACCGCAATATGGTACACAGGTCTCGCATGGAGGCCCACTCATTGGTGGTGAAGTGGTGCTGTTCCGCAGAGCGACTGACCCGTGCGTGCTGTAGCTAAAACTCTACTATTGCCTGCTGCTGCTCGCACAGTCTCTCCAGCATGTGCAAGGTGGAGTTCCACCTTGTGGGCACGTCACATAGGAGGAGGTGAGCGGGAAGGCCGAAGTTCTGCTACAGCGCAGACAGGCGAGCAGCAGCAGGATGAGAACGCCAAAAGCGCGCACAGATGGCCCGCACTTTCTGCAGCAGCTCTGACATATCTGGGTAGTTTTTTAGAAATTTCTGCACCACCAAATTTAGCACATGCACCAGGCAAGTGATGTGCGTCAAACCGGCTAGGCCCAGAGCTGCTACGAGATTTCACCCATTATCGCACACCACCAGGCCGGGCTTGAGGCTCAGTGGCAACAACCACTCATCGGTCTGTTGTGGTTTATCCCCCAAACATATCAGTTTTAAAACAGCCTGCTGTCGTTTCCCCCTGGATGTGCTGAAGTTGGTGGTGAAGGTGTTACGCTGACTGGATGAGGAGGTGGTAGAGGAGGAGGAAGCAGAGTAGGAGGAGGAGGCACAGGAGTCAAAGAGAAATGCCCTGCAATCCTCGGTGGTGGAAGGACATGCGCCAAACTGTTATCCACCTTAGGCCCACCCGCCACTACATTTGCTCAGTGTACAGTTAGCGAGATATAGCGTCCCTGCCCGTGCTTACTGGTCCACGTATCAGTGGTTATGTGGACCTTGCCACAGATGACGTTGTGCAGTGCACACTTGATCTTGTCCCCGACTTGTTTGTGCAGGGAAGGGATGGCTCGCCTGGAAAAGTAGTGGCGGCTGGGAACCACGTACTGTGGGACAGCCACCGCCATCAGGTTTTTAAAACTGTCCGTGTCCACCAGAAGGAATGACAGCATTTCAAAGGCCAGGAATTTTGAAATGCTAGCATTCAGGGACAGGGATCGCGAGTGGGTAGGGGGGTACTTCCTCTTTCTCTCCAGTGTTTGGGAGATGGACAGCTGTAAGCTTCCATGGGACCATGGTGTGGAAATGCTTGGGGACAGTGGCGGACATGGTGGCGTTGCTGTCACATCGTCTGTTTGCTGGGTGGCAGGTGACACTGGCACTGTAGAGGTGGAGGAAGAGGCTGAGGCAGCAGCAGAAGAGAAAGCAGGAGGAGCCTGAAACCTTTCTTGGATTTGGAGGTGCTTATTCCACTGCAGCTCATGCTTTGCATGTAGATGCCTGGTCATGCAGGTTGTGCTCAGGTTTAGAACATTTATGCCTCACTTCAGGCTCTCATTGCACAGCGTGCAAACCACTCGTGTCTTGTCGTCAGCACATTGTCTGAAGAACTGCCACACCAGGGAACTCCTTTGAGCTGCCTTTGGTGTGCTAGGTCCCTGGGTGCGGTGGGTAGTTGGTAGCAGTCTACCAACAATGTAAACGCACTTTTTATTTTTGTGCAAGAAATGCACCGCTGGCCGCAAATGTAGTATTTAGAATTTTTTTTTTTAAACCAGCAATTTAGACGCACTTTTTATTTTTGTGCAAGAAATGCACCGCTGGCGCCAATGTAGTATTTAGAATATTTTTTTTTTAAACCAGCAATGTAGACACACTTTTTATTTTCCTGCAAGAAATGCACCGCTGGCCCCAAATGTAGTATTTTGAATATTTTTTTTTAAACCAGCATTGTAGACGCACTTTTTATTTTTGTGCAAGAAATGCACAACAAGGTGCAAATGTACTATGTAGCACTATTTATTATTCTTTTTTTTAAACCAGCAATGTAGACTCACTTTTTATTTTTGTGCTAGAAATGCACTGCTGGCCGCAAATGTAGTATTTAGAATATTTTTTTTTAAACCAACAATGTAAACGCCCTTTTTATTTTTGTGCAAGAAATGCACCGCTGGCCGCAAATGTAGTATTTAGAATTTTTTTTTTAAACCAGCAATTTAGATGCACTTTTTATTTTTGTGCAAGAAATGCACCGCTGGCCGCAAATGTAGTATTTTGAATATTTTTTTTTAAACCAGCAATGTAGACACACTTTTTATTTTTGTGCAAGAAATGCACAACAAGGTGCAAATGTACTATGTAGCACTATTTATTATTCTTTTTTTTTAAACCAGCAATGTAGACTCACTTTTTATTTTTGTGCTAGAAATGCACTGCTGGCCGCAAATGTAGTATTTAGAATATTTTTTTTTAAACCAACAATGTAAACGCACTTTTTATTTTTGTGCAAGAAATGCACCGCTGGCCGCAACTGTAGTATTTAGATTTTTTTTTTTAAACCAGCAATTTAGACGCACTTTTTATTTTTGTGCAAGAAATGCACCGCTGGCCGCAAATGTAGTATTTAGAATATATATATTTTTTAAACCAGCAATGTAGACGCACTTTTTATTTTTGTGCAAGAAATGCACCGCTGGCCGCAAATGTAGTATTTAGAATATATATTTTTTTAAACCAGCAATGTAGACACACTTTTTATTTTCCTGCAAGAAATGCACCACTGGCCCCAAATGTAGTATTTTGAATATTTTTTTTTAAACCAGCAATGTAGACACACTTTTTATTTTTGTGCAAGAAATGCACCACTGGCCACAAATGTAGTATTTAGAATATTTTTGTTAAAACCAGCAATGTAGACGCACTTTTTTTTTTGTGCAAGAAATGCACCGCTGGCCGCAAATGTAGTATTTAGAATTTTTTTTTTTTAAACCAGCAATGTAGACACACTTTTTATTTTTGTGCAAGAAATGCATCGCTGGCCGCAAATGTAGTATTTAGAATGTTTTTTTTTAAACCAGCAATGTAGACGCACTTTTTATTTTTGTGCTAGAAATGCACTGCTGGCCGCAAATATAGTATTTAGAATATTTTTTTTTTAAACCAGAAATGTAGACACACTTTTTAATTTTGTGCAAGAAATGCCCCGCTGGCTGTAAATGTAATATTTTGCACAAAAAAAAAAAAATTAATTTGTCTAACTGCAATGTAAAAGCAGTATTTAAATATGCCAAAATGTTGCCAACTGAACTAACAGAACACCAATAAAGTAGTGTCCCTGACACACAAGCAGTTGCAAGTGCACTTCACTTGCAACAATGGCTGCAAAAGCCCACCTAACAAACAGAAAAATTGCAAACAAAATCTCCTCTAGCACCCACCCACCAATAAATTGCTGTTTTTAATAGATTTTCTAAAGCTAATCTGTCCCTCACAGCAGCAGCAGCAGCAGCAGCAGCATCCTCTCCCTACACTAGTATGAGATGATTTTCTAAAGCTAATCTGTCCATCACAGCAGCAGCAGCATCCTCTCCCTACACTAGTATGAGATGATTTTCTAAAGCTAATCTGTCCCTCACAGCAGCAGCATCCTCTCCCTACACTAGTATGAGATGATTTTCTAAAGCTAATCTGTCCTTCACAGCAGCAGCAGCATCCTCTCCCTACACTAGTATGAGATGATGTGACATGCAGCACTACGTGACTCCAGCTTATATAGAGGCTGGGTCACATGATGCACTGGCCAATCACAGTCATGCCATTAGTAGGCATGGCTGTGATGGCTTCTAAGGGCAAACGAGTGAAATGCTTGTTGACTGGCTGCCCAAAAAGGCGTGAAAAAATACCCGAACCCCCGAACCCAGACTTTTTCTCAAATGTCCGGGTTCGGGACACGGACACCCTAAAGTCCAGTACGAACCCGAACTTTACAGTTCGGGTTCGCTCAACTCTAGTCTTAAGATAAATATGGTGATAGTTAATTGCTCCCTTTGAAATATCACAGGAAGTTCAGGCCCAAAAATCATGGAGACAAGAAAAATTGCAAAGGGAAGGATTTGAACCCCCTCTTAATGTTGAGGGCATGCGGCCTGGTATGGTTCAGTATGGCTCTCACTGACCATCCTTTTCCTGACCAGCCAACCTGCATACCTAGATAAGGATCTTGTATAGATTTTGAGGGGGATCCCATGCCATTTTTTCCTAAAGTCACAGTAAACATCGGTCTAATTTACTATAGCACCAAAATGTGCTCCAGCAGTGCCTGAAAATAGTGTTCAATTAAAGGCAATTAAGACTTCAACTCTGAGAAACTGAGCGTACATGCAAACAGAACCAAGCGCTATTGCTGGGAAGATGCGCCTGTCACTTCACCTATGTGGAACAGCAGCCATCAATGGAATTCGAACTTGGAAAAAGCTAAGTCCTCCATTTAAAGCTTGTATGCAAGTTCCTTGCCATAAAAAGTATATGGGGACCTGGGTATTGCCCTAGGGGACATGTCTCAATGGATTTTTTTTAAAACAATAACTTTTAAAGGAGCAGTGATTTTAATAATGATTGAAGTGAAAAAAATGAAATATCCCTTTAAATATTGTGCCTGGGGGTCCCTTTAATCTGCCTGTAAAGTAGTGCATCTCTGTAATGTTTAGAACAGTGCCACAGCAAAATTACATTTCTAAAGTAAAAAAGTAATTTAAACTTGATTGTGGCTGTAAATTATTGCCAGCTCCTGGCAATATAGATCAAAAATCTCTGAATAAAATTGCCCAGTCCATAGCAGACCTGAAGGGTTTGCAATCAAGTTTAAATTACTTTTTTACTTTAGAAATCTTAAGGGGAACCCCGCCAAAATTAAAAAAAAATGATGTGGTTTGGTATGCATTTTAAGGGGATCCCCGTCAAAATAAAAAAAAACATTGCGTGGGGGTCCCCCCAAAGCCTCTACCAGGCCCTTCAGCTCTGGTATGGATTTTAAGGGGAACCCCATGCTAAATTTTAAAAAAATGGTGTGGGGGTCCCCCCTAAATCTATACCAGGCCCTTATCCAAGCATGCAGCCTGGCCGGGCAGGAGGGAAGAGACAAGCGAGCACCCCCCTCCAAACCATACAAGGCCATATGCCCTCAACATGTGTAGGGTGCTTTGGGCTGCCCCCCAAAACACCTTGCCCCCATGTTAATGGGGAGAAGGGTCTCATCGCCACAACCTTGGCCGGTGATTGTGGGGGTGGGGGGCTTATCAGAATCTGGAAGCCCCTTTTAATAAGGGGCCCCCAGATCCCGATCCCCTATGTGAATGAGTATGGGGTATATTGTACCCCTACCCATTCACCAAAAATGCTGTGAAAAAGGAAAAAAACAAGAGCCGTTTTTTGACAAATGCTTTATTGCAAAAAAATCTCTCTGGTGTCTTCTTGTTGGTATCTTTTCTCCTGCTGCAATTTTCTCCTGGTTCTCTCTTCTTCCTCACCGCCATCTCCTGTCACTGTCTTCTGTCACTGCCATCTTCTTCTGCTGCTGTCTCTCTTACATAGAAACATAGAAAAGTGACGGCATTTTTTATATATTTTTTTTTTTTTTTACATTAACCTTGTTGTCTGACTATAGATTTATGTTTATCCCAAGCATGTTTGAAGCCATTTACTGTTGACTGTCTCACAACCTCTGTTGGTAGTTTATTCCAATCATCAACCACCCTTTCGGTAAAATAATACTTTCTAAGATTTGTTTTGAACTTCCCCCCAGTTAGTTTGAGGTAATATCCCCGTGTTCTTGATTTTGGTTTCATATTGAAAAGACTGCCCTCCTGAACCTTATTCACCCCCTTGATGTATTTAAAGGTTTCAATCGTGTCTCCCCTCTCCCTTCTTTCCTCCAGACTGTACATATTAAGTTCCTGAAGTCGCGCTTGATATGTTTTATCCCCCAGATCTTTCACCATTTTTGTTACCCGTCTCTGAACTCGTTTTATCTTATCAATATCTTTCTGTAAGTGTGGTCTCCAGAACTGGACACAGTATTCTAAGTGAGGTCTCACTAAAGATCTATATAGAGGAATCAGAACCTCTTTCCTCCTGCTGGTGATCCCTCTACTGATACATCCCAAAATTCAATTTGCTTTTCCCACTGCCTGGTCACACTGTTTGCTCATTTTGCAATCATCTGAAATAAGCACCCCCAAATATTTTTCTTCTGTAGTGCTGGCTAACACTGTACCCCCAATGCTGTACTCTCTAAGGGGATTCTTTTTCCCTAGATGCATTATTTTACATTTAGAAACATTGAACTACAGTCTCCACTGCTTTGACCAAACTTCCAGCAATGCCAAATCATGTTCCATGTTACAGACACCTCCAGGGATGTCAACCCTATTACACACCTTTGTATCATCAGCAAAGAGACATACATTGCCCAACAAACCTCTAGTTATATCACTTACATATAGGTTAAATAGAACAGGACCCAGTACAGAGCCTTGTGGTACCCCACTAGTGACTGGTCTCTGTTCTGAGTGAACCCCATTTACAACCACACTCTGGGATCTATCCTATAACCAACTGCATATGTTCTGAACCACCCAAGGGTTAAGTTCCCAGCTTGTACAACTTTTGTATTAGATCATTGTGTGGAACTGTATCAAATGCCTTGCTGAAATCAAGATATGCTATGTCCACAGCACCACCCTGGTCCAAAACACTGGTAATATAGTCAAATAATTCAATCAGATTTGTCTGGCATGATCTGCCCTCAGTAAAGCCATGTTGCTTTGGGTCCAACAAGCTGTGTATTTTTAGGTGATCGATGATCCATCTTTTGAGAAGTGATTCCATTACCTTGACTACAATTGATGTTAAACTCACTGGCCTGTAATTGCCAGCTTCTGCCTTGCTGCCCTTCTTGTGGATAGGTACAATATTAGCTATTCGCCAGTCATGGGGAACTTCTCCTGTTAGAAGAGATTTATTTAAAAGATTTGTTAATCGTCCAACAACTATATCACAAAGTTCTCTTAGAACTCTGGGATGAATACCATCAGGGCCCATTGCTTTATTAAGCTTTAACTGAGCCAGTTCCTCAGCTACCTCTTTCTCCAGAAATCCTAGAAATGAACCATCATTACTAGAACCAATATGATTCCCTAACTTGTTATCATTAGTGCAGTCTGTTTCTGTTGGTTTGCTACATCCTGGTCTCCCTCAACATATGTGTTGTGCCCAGTTTTCATTTTAGTGATCCCATTGTATTTTTTCCTTCTATCACTAATATACTTAAAAAAGGTTTTATCTCCTTCCTTAATAGACTTAGCAATTTCCTCCTCTTTCTGTGCTTTTGCAGCACCGATAATGTGTTTGGCCTCCTTTTGTCTATTTTTATACTCCTCTCTGTCAGCTGCACCTCCTGTTTCCTTGAATCTTCTATATGCCATTTTTTTCCCTTTATTATCCTACTTACCTCTTTGGTGAACCATATTGGTTTTTTCTTCCGTTTATTCTTACTAACTTGCCTGACATATAACCTAGTTGCCTCCAAGATGGTAGACTTTAATAGTGCCCAGTGATAACTTACTCCAGTCATTTTACTCCAACCTTTCAGTTCATTTTTTAGAAAATTTCCCCATTTCTGCAAAATGTGTCCTTTTAAAATCTAAAACTTTTGTTTTTGTATATGATTTTTCAGTTCTTGTTTTAATATCAAACCAAAGACATTGGTGATCACTAGAACCCAAATTCTCCCCCACCTCAACATCAGACAGTTGATCCCCATTTGTCAGTACTAGGTCAAGAATATGATCACCTCGGGTTGGGCTTTTTGCTATCTGTTTTAGAGAAACCCCATTCAGTGCTTCCATTACATCCCTGCTCCTGCTTGTAATAGCAGTTTGAGAATTCCAGTTAACGTCAGGCATGTTGAAGTCACCCATAAACAAAACCTCTCCCTTCATTGCCATTTGAGTTATCTCATCAATCAACAAGTTATCATAATCTTCACTCTGTCCTGGGGGTCTGTATACTATTCCAATTCTAAGGGAAGATCCCTCCCTGGTTGGAAGGCAGACCCAGAGGGTTTCAAGTATTTAATTTGTCTTTTGAATTAATGTTAGTTTTATGCCATTTTTTACATATATGGCAACTCCACCTCCCCTCTTCCCTACTCTGTCATACCTGTATAGTGTGTACCCTGGTATAGTTATTTCCCAGTCATTTGAATCCTTGAACATAATGTTCGTCCTCGTCCCTACATTACCTTCGTGACTTACCCCAAAGAGATTTTGTCTATCGTTTTTCGGGTTGGGCTCCACTAGTATAAGAACTGGATCATGACTGTTTACCCCTAGTTGACAGACTA
>BLSH010452812.1:2256165-2294297 GCA_018402905.1 Glandirana rugosa
AGATTCGGTCAAACAACACAACTCGGCGGGACGTTATCAGGTGGAGAAGGAGTTTCTGACGTGTCCTCTTCCCGTCACACCTTTTGATAACCCAGACCTTCTCATTCCGGACACCTGGTATTTGTACATCGAAAACCAAACTGTGACGTATTGGGGATATCACAAGAAAGACTCGATCTTCGTCTATGTTTCCGACGTTTGTATCGGCGAACACTCTAACCGTTGGGAAGAGACGTGTACCTCCTTGAACTCTTTTTTTTACGTTAAGGTTTTCATTAACAAAATAGACTCCGACGAGTGGTCATCACAACTCGCTTGGGCCTGACATTGCAAGCCCAAACCCGAACGATTTTTGAAATGTCCGGGTCCGGGTCCGTGCCACGGACACCCAAAAGTTCGGTACGGACCCGAACGTTACAGTCCGGGTTCGCTCAACACTACTGGTGAGCAGCCTCAGATAAAACAATTACTTTTGGAATTGCATTTTTTTTCTCAAGTTCCTCCATGTGCAGAGAAGGGTTGCCAATCTCACAAGCGGCTATGTTTGCAGCCTTTGTATCTGCTTCTAGCTCAGAAAGAACACTATAGGGGTTATGCAGTGTCAAACCAAAAGCTACATGTTTATGGTCCACAGGCCTTACTCTTCCAGACCCAATAGTTTTCCACACTGCCCTTCTCCTGTGCAGTCTTTGAGGAAGAGGTGGACTATTGCAGGGCGGCTCAACACAACAAACTGGCTTAGACAACCTCCAGACTGAAGAGCACAAACCCGCCTTCTCCTTCCACTGTCTTCTTCCTCGCCGCCGCTCTTCTCCTGATGCTGTCTTCCTCCATTGTGACGTCCCCCGCTGTCTTAAAGCTATTATGTAGCATTGTGATGTCACATCAACATGGGGACAAGGTGCTTTGGGGTGGGGGGGGCAGAGAGCACACACACCACACATGTTGAGGGCATGTGAGCTGGTATGGTCCAGGAGGGGGGAGCTCGCTTGTACTCTCCACCCTGACCTCTAGGCTGCATGCTCGGATAAGGGTCTGTAAAAAAAATTGTTGCAGGCTTCCCCTTAAAACCCATACCTGACCCAAAGGGCTTGGTATGGATTGGGGGACCCCATGCCTTTTTTTTTATTCTGTATTGCCAGGAGCTGGCAATACATTCTAGCTGCAAGCAAGTTGAAACTACATTTTTGATCAATGTGGGGGAGGATGTGGTAGCTATATTTGGTGTGGGTTCATTGATTTGTTTATTTGGCATCACCACACAATTGCTTCCAGCCCATGTGCACACATCACTTCCTGTTTATAGCCACATTACACTTCCTACATTTGTTCTGCTCATGTACATCTGTAAGGACTATGCAAATAGAAATGACAGGATGACTCAGTGCCGGTTCACACTAGTGTGATGCAGGAACCCTGCAAATCCACTGTGGGTTCCCGCATCACACCTGGCTCGCATGGCAGTTCCCACTGCTACATGGGAACTGAGGGGAGTGTCAATGCAAAGTTAACAACACCCCCATTTCAACTCGCATATCGCAGTGCGAACTGACAGTTCATACATGAATCGGATCACATAAGTGTGAACACCCATGCGATCCGATTCTGGTGCCAACGCAAAAAGGTCCTGTGCGAGTTTAGCCCTAATGTGATGCGATTTCAGCCATACTATCACATGGATATTGCATGTGATTTGCACTGCAGTACGGTGCGAATCACATCCGATATCGCACAGCGCGCCAGTGTGAGCCGGCCCTCAGCCATTGTTCAAGATCGCATGTGATTCGCAACGCACTGCAGTGAAAATCACATGCAGTCTCTGTGCAATGCAATTTCAGCCATACAGACAGCCATACAGATAGTATGGGTGAAATCGCATCACAGTTGGACCGAACTTGCACAGGACCCTTTTTTGGTTCCGCATCAGAATTGGATCGCGTGTTTGATGGTCAAAATGCATAATAATTTAAGCAAACAAACAGCTCTAGTGAGCCATTTGTCATTATGCACAATATCATTCCTTATCCCACAAAAACCACAGCAAAAAACCTGGCCTTTTGTCAGGCCAAACCAACCCCCCTACTGCAGCGGCATTTAAGATAGGTTGTATTGTTAGCACACTGACACACACCCAATAGAAGTTCACGCCCACCAGTATCTTTCAATCTGTCCCTTCAAATTGACCACACCTAGGGAGCTGCAATACGTAATACTATTTGCTGTGTTTACCCTTGGCTATGTGCATCAAATCTATAACTCCAGGCCAAAATTCTAAGTACATATGCATGCACATAATCCATGCCAGTGTTTCTCAACCCCAGTCCTCAAAGTGAAACAATAAACATGAAATATTCCCCAAATAACCCCATGCCAAAATTTAAAAAAGCTTGACGTGGGGTCCCCCCTAAGATCCGCCCCCCCCCAAACCGTACCAGGCTACATGCCCTCAACATGGGGACAAGAGCCTCTTCCCCACAACCCTGGGCTGTGGTTGTGGGTGTCTGCGGGTGGGGGGCTTATCGGAATCTGGAAGCCCCCTTTAATAAGGGGGCTCCCAGATCACGACCCCCCATGTGAATTAGTATCGGGTACATCGTACCCCTACTAATTCACCAAAAAGTGTCAAAAAATAAAAAAGCACAGGAGACAATTAGGGACAAATCCTTTATTAAAAAAGAAAAATAAGTGTCCTCCGTTGTAATCCATCGTCAATCACGGCACGCGACGGACCTGGAAAAATAAAACCGCAACACCTCCTCCTCCTCCATGGGAGGGCTCCTGCTGACTGAGCTCTGTTTGTTTTGACAGTGTATTTATATGGCAGGACGGGGCCACTCGGTGATGTACGCGTGTAACCCACCTCCTCTGACATCACTGGGATCAGTTAGATCTGTTATGTCCCTGCCAGCTACACACAGGTAGAACACACCCAGGGAACACAGTTAACCCCTTCACTGCCCCCTTAGTGTTAACCCCTTCCTTGCCAATGACATTTATGCAGTAATCAGTGGACATTTAAATTTATGATCGCTGTATAAATGTCATTGGTCCCAAAAAAGTGTCAAAAATGTCTGACATGTCCGCCCCAATATCAAAATCCCGATAAAAATCTCAGATCACCGCCATTACTAACAAAAAAAATAAATAAAAATGCCATAAATCAATTCCCATAGATTGTAGACGTGATAACTATTGCGCAAACCAATCAATATACACAGATTACAATTTTTTCACCAAAAATATGTAGAAGATTATATATCGGCCAAACCCGATGAAAATTTTTTTCTTTATATATTTTTTTTGGGATATTTATTATAGCAAAACGTAAAAAATATTGTTCTTTTTCAAAATCGTCGCTTTTTGTTTGTTTATAGCACAAAAAAATAAAAGCCTCAGAGGTGATCAAATACCACCAAAAGAAAGCTCTATTTGTGGGAAAAAAATGATAAAAATTTTGTTTGGGTACAGTGTCGCACAACCGCGCAGTTGTCATTCAAAATGTGACAGCGCTGAAAGCCTAAAATTGGTCTGGGGAGGGGGGTTTAAGTGCCCTGTAAGCAAGTGGTTAAACAATATACCGCATATTTTAGTACAATTTAGGTGATTATATCATGTGCTAAACATTATTTCCATGTGCACTTCTCCAGGTCCTGAATGGAATAAGGATTTGGGTGCTATCTGTTGCCTGGGCGCTATAGCGAACACCGCTTTGGCACTATTTTTGCTGTTTTTCTACTTAGCGCCATTTGCCATTTTTGGTGCTAAATAGTGCTCAGTGCCGTTAATTTGTGCCTGATCGCTATAGTAAATAAACACCAAATGTGTAATGTGCTATTAAGATGAAAAAATGCTGGGGCCATGGCTAACCTACTGCTCTATGGACACCTGAGATCGCAGCCCTGCTCCAGCACCTTGAATCTGAGCCCATTGAGGTGACCCTTGCATTCACTGATCCCCCCTGCATCTGCCTACAGAGCCATCCTGTCTCCAGAGATGACCCACAAACAAAAGGAGTCATCCCAGCCAAAGTTAGGGAGTTAGTAGAGACTTTCAAAGCTTTCCCTACCATCAACAAGGCTATATCAGATTCAACTTTGAAAGACATACTTGCCTCTCTCTGCAGTTCTCTACATTCTGACAAGATTTAATGTATACAGAACTTTAAGGCTGAGGTGGGGGAACTTGGCAGAAGAGTTGATCATATCGAGTAGAAAATGGGGGGGAATATGCCTCATCCGATAACTCATTGGTGGATGCTCACAATGAAAAAAGTGATGAAGTGGCCTGACTCAAACCTAATGTATAAGATTTGGAGGACAAGTCAAGCCTGAAACATAGGCCTCCATTCAACTGCTTGTGTATCTTTTGCAATATACAATGCATAAATGCAATCCCCTGCTGCTTGTAGGAAGGAATTGTGTAACCACAATATTATATCTCGCTGGGGTTGCCTGACCAAATTAACCATCACAATTGTTGGAATCTCGTAAGTAGTTATTACTCTTGATTAGAGTTGAGCGGACACCTGGATGTTCGGGTTTGTCTGGTTCGGCCGAACTTCGCGGAAAAGTTCAGGTTCGGTACCGAACTTGACCCCGGCCCCCGAACTCCATTGAAGTCAATGGTGACCCGAAATTTTGGGCACAAAAATGGTTGTAAAAAGTCCTGGAAAGGGCTAGAGGGCTGCAAAAGGAAGCAAAATGGGGGTAAGAGTAGGACAAGTGCCCTACAAACAAATGTGGATAGGGAAATAACTTAAAACCACATAAAAAAAATAAAAATGGGAAGAGGAGGTGGATGTGGAGTAGGAGCCTAGAGGTTGACTAGGCCATGACCGTGGCAGTGTAGGTGGAAGTGGCGGTGGAGGAGGAGGTAGCCAACACTGTTTTTTTTGTTTGTTTTTTTTTTTCTAATTGGGGTAGCCCCCAAAATATTGAGACATATTAAAAAAAAACAAGTATACCAATGGCTGTGTGAGGCCGGTCTAAATGTCTATTCTGAACAAGGTACAGACAAGTCTTGTGGGATCCATGCCTGGTTCATTTTGATAAATGTTAGCTTGTCCACGTTGGCTGTGCACAGGCGGCTGCACTTGTCTGTGATAACGCCCTCTGCCGTCCTAAACACATGTTCAGACAATACACTGGCTGCAGGGCAGGCCCGCACCTCCAAGGCATAAAGGGCAAGCTCAGGCCATGTGCCCAATTTGGAGATCCAGAAGTTGAATGGGGCTGACTCTTCAGTCAGTACGTGTAGGCGTGTGCACACATACTGTTCCACCATGTTGCTGAAATGCTGCCTCCTGCTAAGACGTTGCCTATATGCTGGTGGTGCTGTTTGTTGTGGCGTTCTGCTGACAAAGCTTTTCCACATTTTGGCCATGCTAACCCTGCCTTCTGAGGTGCTGGCGTTGCCACAGCTGCGTCGGTGACCTCTTCTTCCTCCTCTGCCTTCGCCTTGTGCTTTCACAGAGCCCCCTGTGTCATTCGGGAATGCCCTCAGCAGCACGTCTACCAGCGTGCGCTCGTAGTCACGCATCTTCCGATCACGCTCCAGTGAGGAAATTAAGGATGGTACGTTGTCCTTGTAATGGGCATCCAGCAGGGTGGCCACCCAGTAATCAGCACAAGTTAAAATGTTGGCAACTCGGCTGTCATTGAGCAGGAACAACAGCATATAGTTGCTCATGCGTGCCAGGCTGCCCAGAGGCAAAGACAAGCTGTCCTCTGTGAGAGGTGTATCATCTGTGTCCTCCGTATCCCCCCAGCCACGCTCCAGTGATGCCCAGGAGCTGCATTGGGCGCCACCCTGCTGTGAACACGGTTCTTCCTCATCATCTTCCTCGTCCTCCTCATCCTCCAGAACTGTGCCCTAGCTTGAAATTTTTTTTTACCTGGCCTATACTGGAGCAGGAATCCACCCTCCGAGCCACTTGTGAATGACTGGCCTGATAACCGTGAAAATTACCCCTCTTCCTCCTCCTCTTCCTCCTGTGCCACATCCTCTTCCATCATTGCCCGAAGTGTTTTTTCAAGGAGACATAGAAGTGGGATAGTAACGCTGAGAACAGCGTCATCGGCATTGGCCATGTTGGTGGAGTACTCGAAACACCACAATATGGTACACAGGTCTCGCATTGAGGCCCACTCTTGGTGGTCAAGTGGTGCTGTTCCGCAGAGCGACTGACCCGTGCATGCTGCAGCTGAAACTCCACTATTGCCTGCTGCTGCTCGCACAGTCTCTCCAGCATGTGCAAGGTGGAGTACATCATATAGAAGGCGGTGAGTGGGAAGACCAAAGTTCCGCTGCAGCGCAGACAGGCAAGCAGCAGCAGGGTGAGAACGCGAAAGTGCGCACAGACGGCCCGCACTTTCTGCAGCAGCTCTGATATATCCGGATAGTTTTTTAGAAATTTCTGCACCACCAAATGCTTGGGACGGTGGCAGACATGGTGGCGTTGCTGTCACATGCTCTGTTTGCTGGGTGGCAGGTGACACTGACACTGTAGAGGAGGAGGAAGAGGCAGCAGCAGAAGCAGGAGGAGGCCGAGACCTTTCTTGGATTTTAAGGTACTTTTTCCACTGCAGCAAGTGCTTTGAATTTAGATGCCTGGTCATGCAGGTTGTGCTCAGGTTTAGAACATTTATGCCTCATTTCAGGCTCTCATTGCACAGCGTGCAAACCACTCGTGTCTTGTAGTCAGCACATTGTCTGAAGAAGTGCCACGCCTTTGGTGTGCTAGGTCCCTTGGTGAGGTGGGTAGTAGCAGGCGTAATCTCTAGGGGATGCTCGCTCCGCTTTTGCAACCTGGTTCCTCTTTTGCTGTGCTGGTGCCTCTGTGCGACCACCACCTCTTCCTCCAAACTGCTCACATCACTCGCATGATCCTCATTTCATGTGGGGTCTAGGACCTCATCATCCTCCTCCACATCATCTTCCACCCACCCTTCACAACTGCCCTCCTTGTCAGTCTGCACACTGTGGAAAGCCACAGCAGTTGGCACCTGTGTTTCGTCATTATCAGAGATGTACTGCGCTGTTGTTTCCATTTCCTCATCCTGCAACAGAAGTGGTTGGACATCGGTGCAATCAATGTCTTCCAATTCTGGGGCAAGGCTATGTGGATGGCCCACAGAAAGCACACGAGGAGAGTCATCAAAAAGCATAAGAGACTGTTGCATGACTTGGGGCTCAGACTGCTTGGTTGATTTACAAGGGGCTGAGGTGAAAGACAGATGGCCATAGGGGTTCAGGTGCCGACTCTGAGCTTTCATCAAGGGACCGGGTGGGAGACAATCTGAAGGAACTGGAGGCATTGTGAGCCACCCAATCTACTATTGCCTGTACTTGTTCTGGCCTCACCATTTGTTGAGCAGCATTCAGGCCTACCATAAAACGTTCAAGTTTCTGTCTGCTACTCACACCTGAAGTAGGTGTTTCACTTGTATGTGTAGCTGGCACAAATCGACCACGTCCTTTTCTTGACACAGGAACTTCACCAACACCACCAACACCAGCAGCATCAGCAGCACCACAACCACGACCACATCCCTTATTTGATGCTCTCCTCATTCTGGCCGCAAATGTACTATGTAGCAATATTTATTAATACAAAAAAAAAAAAAAATTCTTCTTTTTTTTTTGAAAAAAACAACGTAGACGCACTTTTTATTTTTCTGCAAGAAATGCACCGCTCACACCAACAGCAGGAACCTCTCCCTACACCAGTATGATATGATTTTAGAACAATAATCTGTCCCTCACAGCACCAGCAGGAACCTCTACCTCTAGCAGTATGTGATGATTTTAGAACAATAATCTGTCCCTCACAGCACCAGCAGGAACCTCTCCCTCTAGCATTATGTGATGATTTTAGAACAATAATCTGTCCCTTACAGCACCAGCAGGAACCTCTCCCTATAGAACTAGGAGATGATTTTAGAACAATAATCTGTCCCTCACAGCACCAGCAGGAACCTCTCCCTCTAGCAGTATGTGATGATTTTAGAACAATAATCTGTCCCTTACAGCACCAGCAGGAACCTCTCCCTATAGGACTAGGAGATTATTTTAGAATGCTAAGCTTTCCCCTCACAGCACCGCCAGGAACCTTACTGTAATACAGGATGAGATGATTTTAGAACAATAATCTGTCCCTCACAGCACCAGTAAACTGTACCTAGTCCAGTATCAGATGGTTTTAGAATACTAAGCTTTTCCCTCACAGCACCGCCAGGAACCTTTCTGTAACACAGGATGAGATAATATTAGATCGATAATCTATCCCTCACAGCAATAGTAAACTGTACCTAGTCCAGTATCAGATCGTTTTAGAACACTAAGCTTTCCCCTCACAGCACCGCCAGGAACCTGTCTGTAATGGAGGATGAGATGATATTAGATCGGTAATCTATCCCTCACAGCAGTAGTAAACTCTACCTAGTCCAGTATCAGATTGTTTTAGAACACTAAGCTTTCCCCTCACAGCATCACCAGGAATCTGTCTGTAATGCAGGATGAGATCATATTAGATCGGCAATCTGTCCCTCACAGCGCCGGCAGCTAGCTCTCCCTACACTAGCCTGAGACGATGTGACTCGCGGCATACGTGACTCCAGCTCATATAGAGGCTGGGTCACATGATGCACTAGCCTATCACAGCCATGCCATTAGTAGGCATGGCTGTGATGGCTTTTAAGGGCAAACAAGTGAAATGGTTGTTGATTGGCTGTCCTGCAGCTATAGAAAAGGCAAGCAAATACCCGAATACTGAACCTGAACCCAGACTTTTTTGCAAATGTCCGAGTTCGGGGCATGGACACCCCAAAGTCCGGTACGGACCCCAACTTTACAGTCCGGGTTCGCTCAACTCTACTCTTGAAGAAGGCCTGACACTGCTCCACTCATGGGATATTATACTGGAACAAGATCTTTCATGCTCTTCATCCTCACCTAAGCAGGATACAGAGCAACTGGCAAGTGGTGTCCCCTAAACGGAGAAACAAAAAGCACAATACCTAAATACCTCAATTACATTCTCAACTCAAATATACTGTGCACGATTCCTTTAGCAATGCAACTTCCCTCCCAGTACAAAGTGCAGTAAAACTGCCATCAGATTCTCGTTGGAATCTAATTTTTTATTAACAATATGCTCCCGGGTAAAAAAGGCAGAGAACACAGAAAATATACCTCTTGAGTGAAAGTAAGAGGCTGAAAAAAATCTAAATAAAATGCACCCCAATGTTGTGCTGGTGCACACATTTAAACAAACTCCATACTGAACTTAGACTTATCCTCATAGAACAGTTCAACAAACATCTTACTTATTTAAAATCGGCACATTACTAGTCTGGCAACAGAGCTGGCAAATTCCTTGCCCAGAGACTTAAAGAACGTAAGTCCCAGACAAAAATATCTTATTTAATACACCCCTCAGATAAGAGCAAAATTGTCAAATCAAAAGATATAATAAATTCCTTTCCTTTCCTCTTAATGCATTCAAGACATTAAGGTGAAAAACCTTCTGTGCTGCAGCTGCCCCCAGTCCCCCCCTTTTTCGTACCTGAACCCAATTGTTCCAGTGCTGTGCATAAGTCCAGAAGCTCCAGCCACTGTCCCGGGTCCTCGTTGGATAAATTTATAGCAGCAGGATCCATTGGCTGTCAATCAAATCCAGTGACACGGGAGCCAGGGGTGGGGCTGAGTCCTGCAGTCTGTGTCAATGGATGCAGCAGCGGGACATGTGAGCGCTCCCGCATGAGTGCCCCCAGGGAAAGCGGCTCTCCATGGGGGCACCCAATGAAGAGGAGGAGCCAGGATTGCCACTGGGGCACCGCAGAAAAGGTGGATCGGGCTGCTCTGTGAAATACCCTTGCACAGAACAGGTAAGTATAACATGTTTGTTATTTTTTAAAAAAATGAACCTTTAAAATCACTTTAAAGCAATTAAGCTACTTTCATGTGGCAAGTCTCCTGGCCCAGATGGCCTAACTAATGAATATTATAAGTTATTCCAACACGTCCTCTGCCTCATTCTCATCTGAAATGCTACAGGCATATGTTGTCACTATTCCAAAGCCAGGAAAGGAGCCCAATACCCTGCCTAAATTTAGGCCCATTTCACTACTAAAGATTGATGTTAAATTTTATGCCAAGATTCTAGCTTATAAACTCCTTCCTATTTTACCTTCCCTGATCAAGCCTGACCAAACTGGCTTCATCTCTGACAGATAGGCATCAGATGCCACAAGAAGAGTTATAAACATTATTCACTATGCCAATGCTCACCGAGTGCATTTTCTGCTCCTATCTATGCAGAGATGGCATTGGACAGAATTCATTGGGGCTATATGACTCATACTCTCATACAGTTTGTATTTACTGTACCTGTTTTATCCATTCTTGCTTTGTACTCCTTTCTATGTGCATAGGTATACACCTCAAATATGTTGTTGCATCCATGCCCCATAACTAATGGAACGAGACAGGGATGCCCATTATTGGCTAATAATGGGCTAAATTTTTAACCTCATAGAACAACTTGCAGAGGCAATCAGGTCACATCCTGGGCATACATGGCTTCTCCGTCAAGGAAAACCCATAATATAAATCTGTTTGCTGATGATATCATACTTTTTCTAACCAAGCCATCCATATCCTTACCTCATGCCCATAACATACATATTATGTTAAGTTAGATTTCCTACTACAATGTCAACTTTATGAAATCACTCATTTTAGAAAAGGGTCTTCAGACCAAGTTACAGACTTCCTGTCCCTTCATTTAGGGCAGCTCTAGCATACCCTATTTAGGATTGAAATTGACATCAGATCCTGCACAATTGGCAGATGCCAAGTACCTACCGCTAATTGATAAACTATCCAAGGAAACTAAGCATCTAGCAGGAATAGAACTCTCTTGGATGGGGCATCAGGCATCGTTCATAATGCTTCTACTACCGCAAATATTATACAGTACATTTTTTGTACACTTTTGTTTTGGGAATTTCTCTTAGATAAAATAGCTGTCCAAAATACCAAGCCATTGACTCTGATTGAAAGCAGCTGTGCAAGGTAAAGGAAAACCTGCAAACATGGCCTGTCGGGGGTACTTGAGGACAGGGTTGAAAAACACTGGCTTACAACATCTCCCACCAAATTACAGGCTTCAATATAAGCTTTGCGAGATCCATGTTAACTCTCATGCACCTCCTCCAAAAAGAGTAGCTGTCCCATTATCTACTATAACCATCTTAACAAATTTAATACTAGAAAAGTTCGGGTTCGTACCAGACTTTAGGGTGTCTGTGAGAAAAAGTCCGGGTTCGGGTATTTTTTCGTGCCTTTTGAATAGCTGCAGGGCAGCCAATCAACAAGCGTTTCACTCGTTTGCCCTTAAAAGCCTTCACAGCCAAGCCTACTAATGGCATGGCTGTGATTGGCCAGTGCATCATGTGACCCAGCCTCTATATAAGCTGCATGTCACATCATCTCATACTAGTGTAGGGAGAGGATGCTGTTGCTGGTGTGAGGGACAGATTAGCTTTAGAAAATCATTTCATACTAGTGTAGGGAGAGGATGATGCTGCTGCTGCTGTTAGCTTTAGAAAACCTGTTAAAAACAGGGATTTATTGGTGGGTGGGTGCTAGAGGAGATTTTTGTTTGCTAGAGTACATTTTGTTTGCTAAGCAAAGTGTTTAGTATAAAACCTAAGCAATTTTTCTGTTTGTTAGGTGGGCGTTTGCAGCCATTTTTTTTATTCATCGGTTTTGACCGATTTATATTCTTCCTCATATTTTTGGTTAAAAAAAATCACAATCGGCGTCCATTGATTGGTTTGCGCAAAAGTTGCAGTGTTTCTGGGGTTTTTTTTTTTATTTTTTACAAGTAATGGCGGTGATCTGCGATTTTTAGCGGTATTGCGATATTGGGGCAGACATGTCGGACCATTTTGACACTTTTTTGGGACCATTGGCATTTATACAACGATCAGTGCTATAAAAATGTACTGATTACTGTGTAAATGTCATTGGCAGTGAAGGGGTTAACCTGCAGGGGATGCTCTAAGGGTTAACTATGTTCCCTGGGTGTGTTCTAACTGTATGTGGGCTGGCCTGGCTGGGGAAAGGGGATGATCACGGCTTCCATATAGAGGAAGCCTGTGATCACCGCCTTTCCTCTTCTATGAGAACGGAGATCCGTGTTTACTTACACAGACCTCCAATCTCTCGCCGTCGCGTGTAGCCGGCGGCGATCGAGTCCGCCCTACCCGCTCCCTGCCCCCCCAACACAGTGAGCGCTCACAATACTAGTTATTGCAGCCGCCATCAGGTGATGGCGTTTCGCGATAATGAGCCACCTTTCCGCCTTCACGCTGTGGTGGGCGGTCGGCAAGTGGTTAATAAAAAAATATTCTAAATACTACATTTGCGGCCAGCAGTGCATTTCTTACACAAAAATAAAAAGTGAGTCTATTCTTTTTTTTTAATTATTAATAAATAGTGATGCATTTGCACCTTGCTGTTCATTTCTTGCACAAAAAAAAAAGTGCGTCTACATTGCTGGTTTGAAAAAAAAAAAAATTCTAAATACTACATTTGCGGCCAGCCGTGCATTTCTTGCACAAAAATAAAAAGCGCGTCTACATTGATGGTTTAAAAAAAAAAGAAGAATAATCTATTTTACTTTTTTTTTTTATTAATAAATAGTGCTACACAGTACATTTGCACCTTGCTGTGCACTTCTTGCACAAAAATAAAAAGTGCATCTACACTGCTGGTTTAAAAAAAAGATATTCTAAATGCAACATTTGCGGCCAGCAGTGCATTTCTTGCAAAAAAATAAAAAGCGTGTCTACATTGCTGGTTTAAAAAAAAGAATAATAATTTATTATTTTTTTTTTATTATTAATAAATAGTGCTACATAGTACATTTGCACCTTGCTGTGCACTTCTTGCACAAAATTAAAAATTGCATCTACATTGCTGGTTTAAAAAAAAAAGAATAATAATGTATTATTCTTTTTTTTTATTATTAATAAATAGTGCTACATAGTACATTTGCACCTTGCTGTGCATTTCTTGCATAAAATTAAAAAGTGTGTCTACATTGCTGGTTTAAAAAAAAAAGAATAATAAATAGTGCTACATAGTACATTTGCACCTTGCTGTGCATATCTTGCACAAAATTGCCCATTGCCAGTTCAAAAAATAATATAAATTAGTGCTAAATAGTACAGCTGCGTCCATATTGAGGAGAGTGTCAAAGAAGGGACGTGGTCGTGGTCGTGGTGCTGCTGGTGTTGGTGAAGCTCCTGTTGCAAGGAGAGGACGTGGTTGATCTGTGCCAGCTACACACACAAGTGAAACACCTTCCTCGGGTGCGAGTAGCCGACAGAACCTTCAATGTTATATGGTAGGCCTGAATGCCGCTCAACGAATGGTGAGGCCTGAACAAGTACAGGCGATAGTAGATTGGGTGGCTGACAATGCCTCCAGTTCCTTCACATTGTCTCCCACCTGGTCCCTTGCTGAAAGCTCAGAGTTGGCACCTGAACCCCATGGGCATTTGTCTTTCACCTCCGCCCCTTGTAAATCAGCCAAGCAGTCTGAGCACAAAGTCATGCAACAGTCTCTTATGGTTTTTGATGACTTTGCTGGTGTGCTTTCCGTGGGCCATCCATATAGCCCAGCCCCAGAAGTGGAAGACATTGAGTGCACCGATGCCCAACCACTTCTGTTTCAGGATGAGGACATGGAAACACCACCGCAGCAAGTCTCTGATGATTATTATTATTATTATTATACAGGATTTATATAGCGCAACAGTTTGCGCAGCGCTTTACAATAAAGAAGGGACACAGTACAATTACAATACAGTTCAATACAGAAGGAATAGGAGGGCCCTGCTCGTAGAGCTTACAATCTAAAGGAACGATACACAGGTGCCAACTGCTGTGGCTTTCTGCAGTGTGCAGACTGACAAGGAGGGCAGTGGTGAAGAGTGGGTGGGGAAGATGATGTGGAGGATGAAGAGGTCCTAGACCCCACATGGAATGAAGGTTATGCGCGTGATGTGTGCAGTTTGGAGGAAAAGGTGGTGGTCGCACAGAGGCACCAGCAAAGCAAAAGAGGAAGCAGGTTGCAAAAGCGGAGCGACCGTCCCCTAGGCCCATACGCCTGCTACTACCCACCGCACCCAGGGACCTAGCAGACCAAAGGCAGCTCAAAGGAGTTCCCTGGTGTGGCAGTTCTTCAGACAATGTGCTGATGACAAGACACGCGTGGTTTGCACGCTGTGCAATCAGAGCCTGTTTTAAAACTGATGTGTTTGGGGGATAAACCCCACACTGCGCAGGAGCTGTGGACAGGCATTGAACAACACACCGATGAGTGGTTGTTGCCACTAAGCCTTAAGCCCGGCCTGGTGGTGTGCGATAATGGGCAAAATCTCATAGCAGCTCTGGGCCTAGCCGGTTTGACACACATCCCTTGCGCATGTGCTCAATTTGGTGGTGCAGAAATTTCTAAAAAAACTACCCGGATATGTCAGAGCTGCTGCATAAAGTTTGGGCCGTCTGTGCGCACTTTCGGCATTCTCACCCTGCTGCTGCTTGCCTTTCTGCAATGCAGCGATACTTCGGCCTTCCTGCTCACCGCCTCCTATGCGACGTGTCCACAAGGTGGAACTCCACCTTGCACATGCTGGAGATACTGTGTGAGCAGCAGCAGGCAATAGTGGAGTTTCAGCTGCAGCACGCACGGGTCAGTCCCTCTGCGGAACAGCACCACTTCACCACCAATGAGTGGGCCTCCATGCGAGACCTGTGCACCATATTGTGGTGTTTTGAGTACTCCACCAACATGGCCAGTGCCGATGACACTGTTCTCAGCATTACTATCCCACTTCTATGTCTCCTTGAAAAAACACTTCGGGCGATGATGGAAGAGGATGTGGCAAAGGAGGAAGAGGAGGAGGAAGAGGGGTCATTTCCATGGTTATCAGGCCAGTCATTCACAAGTGGCTCGAAGGGTGGGTTCCTGCACCAGCATAGGCCAGATAAAAAATTTTCAGGCCAGGGCACAGTTCTGGAGGATGAGGAGGATGAGGATGAGGAGGAGGAGGAGAAACCATGTTCACAGCAGGGTGGCTCCCCAGGCAGCTTGTGGGCATCACTGGAGCGTGGCTGGGGAGATACGGAGGACACAGATGATACACCTCTTACAGAGGACAGCATGTCTTTGCTTCTGGGCAGCCTCGCACACATGAGCGACTACATGCCGCAGTGCCTGTGCAATGACAGCCGAGTTGCCCACATTGTAACTTGTGCTGGTTACTGGGTGGCCACCCTGCTGGATCCTCGTTACAAGGACAATGTGCTGTCCTTAATTCCCTCACTGGGGCATGATTGAAAGATGCGTGACTACCAGCACACGCTGGTAGATGCGCTGCTGAGGGCATTACCAAATGACACCGGGGGCTCAGTGGAAGCACAAGGCGAATGCGGAGGAGGAGGAAGAGGTCACCAACGCAGCTGTGGCAACCCAGCAGCTCAGAAGGCAGGGTAGCATGGCAGAAATGTGGAAAAGCTTTGTCAGCAGCATGCCAGAACAAACAGCACCACCAGCTGATAGGCAAGATCTTAGCAGGAGGCAGCATTTCAGCAACACGGTGGAATAGTATGTGTGCATACACCTACATGTACTGACTGATGGGTCTGCCCCATTCAACTTCTGGGTCTCCAAATTGGGCACATGGCCTGAGCTTGCCCTTTATGCCTTGGAGGTGCTGGCCTGCCCTGCAACCAGTGTATTGTCCGAACGTGTGTTTAGCACGGCAGGGGGCGATATCACAGACAAGCGCAGCGGCCTGTCCACAGCCAACGTGGACAAGCTAACGTTTATTAAAATGAACCAGGCATGGATCCCACAAGACTTGTCTGTACCTTGTGCAGAATAGACATTTATACCGGCCTCACACAGCCATTGGTATACTTAAGTGAACTTATTCATTTTTTTTAACATGTCTCAATATTTTGGGGGCTACCCCAATTAGAAAAGACAAACAAACAAAAAAAAACCAGTGTTGGCTACCTCCTCCTCCACCGCCACTTCCACCTACACCGCCATGGGCACTGCCTCCTCAACCTCCCACTCCACATCCACCTCCTTCATTTTTTATTTTTTTTATGTGATTTTAAGTTATTTCCCTATCCATATTTGTTTGCAGGGCACTTGCCTGACTCTTACCCCCATTTTGCTTCCTTTTGCAGCCCTCTAGCCTTTTGCAGGACTTTTTTAGAGCCATTTTAGTGCCCAAAAGTTTGAGTCACCATTGACTTAAATGGGGTTCAGGGTCTGAGGTCAAGTTCAGGGCCGAACTTGAACTTTTTTGCGAAGTTCAACCAAACCTACCGAACCCAAACATCCAGGTGTCCGCTCAACTCTATTTAACACCAAACATCACTCTTACGGATTGGCATAACATGACGGAGGCATCACTATGATTGCTATATGTTGATAGCAAACTCAAAACAATTGAGACACTCAGAGGACCATTCATCCTTCCCTTAACAGATTGTTGTAAGCATCTTCAAATTTCCAATTTCTTACAATCTCTAAAAACCCACAATATCTACCTCCAAGACACAGTATGGCAATTTTATACTTCGGTGCCAATGCCTTCTAAAGGTGTATCCACATTTTGTAATATATTTCAAAATAAACTTAGCTTCTCTAAAACGTCTCCTTATCAGAAGTGGGAGGAAGACTTAGGCAAAACCTGCACAATTGCTCAGTGGCAATGTGTTTAAAGCAATATACTGTATAAAGCTTCCAATTGTGTAAATCATTGGGGATTATCTCAGAAAATAGCTTTGCACTGATATCTTACGTCATTCAGGATGTTTACATTTTTACTTTCAAAGATTTTTATTGAAATTTGTACAAGACAAGTAACATACAGTACAACAGTATAAAGGTCAAGTAGTCAAACGAAAGACTAGGCTTGTGCAATTCGTTTTGTTCCAAATTACGTTCTTACCGAATTTTGCAAAATTCGGCAATTCGGACGAATTCCGAATTTTCAATTTCTGAATTTTTCCGAATTTTTGTTTTTCCGAATCGCGGTAAGTCGGAAATTCACGGTAATTCTGAAATTCGCGGTAATTCTGCAATTTCGTTAATTCGGAAATTCGTGGTACTTCTGCAATTGCGGTAATTCAGAAATTTGCGGTAAATCGGCAAATTGGAAAAAACTAAGAATATTTGAAATAATAACTAACTAATAGCTATTAAATTATAGGTATTGGAATTTCCTTGAACGTTTGGCTGTTAATGAACTTAGATATGGAATTTAGCACTAATAGTAATACTTTCAAAAAAATTTCAATACCTGTATTTAATAGTTATTTATTATTATTTCAAATATTCTTTTTTATTTCCAAAATTCGTAAATAAGGAAGAACATTTGAAATAATAAGTTATTAATTTATAATTTTTACTTATTATAAATTATAATAAGCTATTATTATTTCAAATGCTTTTCCTTATTTCTGACTTTTGCAGTGTGTGACTGTATATATGCATACTGTATGTATGTGTGTGTGCATACTGGGTGTGTATATACTGTGTGTATATTGGATGTATATTGGATGTATACTGTGTGTTTACATACAATATAAGCACAGTATGTACACACCCAGTATGCACACACACATACATACAGTATGCATATACAGTCACACACTGCAAAGGTCAGAAATAAGGAAGAACATTTGAAAAAAATAATAGTTTATTATAATTCATAATAAGTAGAGTTGAGCGAACCCGAACTGTAAAGTTCGGGTCTGTACCGAACTTTTGGGTGTCTGGGACCCGGACCCGGACTTTTCAAAAAAAGTCCAGGTTCGGGTCCGAGGTTCTGGTAATTTTACTAAAAGTTCTGAAAATTGCTGTAAAAAAGTCCTGGAAAGTCCTAGAGGTCTGCAAAAGGAAGGCAAATGGGGGTAAGGGTCGGACAAGTGCCCTACAAAGAAATGGGGCCAGGGAAATAGCTAAAAGCATTTTTAAAAAAAAAATCAAAAATGGAGGTGGATGTGGACCATCTTCAAACTGTGTCTGAAAAGTATTATTAACGGTAGAAGCCATATCACTGTTCTAAAATCATCTTCAAACTGTGGCCGGGAGAACCCATATCACTGTTCTACAATCATCTGGAAACTGTGTGTTAAACTTTAACTAAAACCGGGAGAAACCATACTACTGTTCCGCAAGCATCTGGAAACTGTGTTAAACTTTAACTAAAAGCAGGAGAAACCATACTACTGTCCTGCAAGCATCTGGAAACTGTGTGTTAAACTTTAACTAAAAGCGGGAGAAACCATACTACTGTTCTACAAGCATCTGGAAACTGTGTGTTAAACTTTAACTAAAACCGGGAGAAACCATACTACTGTTCTGCAAGCATCTGGAAACTGTGTGTAAAACTTTAACTAAAACCGGGAGAAACCATACTATTGTTCTACAAGCATCTGGAAACTGTGTGTTAAACTTTAACTAAAAGCGGGAGAAACCATACTACTGTTCTGCAGGCATCTAGAAACTGTGTGTTAAACTTTAACTAAAACCGGGAGAAACCATACTACTGTTCTACAAGCATCTGGAAACTGTGTGTTAAACTTTAACTAAAACCGGGAGAAACCATACTACTGTTCTACAATCGTCTGGAAACTGTGTGTTAAACTTTAACTAAAACTGGGAGAAACCATACTACTGTTCTACAATCGTCTGGAAACTGTGTGTTAAACTTTAACTAAAACCGGAAGAAACCATACTACTGTTCTACAATCATCTGGAAACTGTGTGTTAAACTTTAACTAAAACAGGGAGAAACCATACCACTGTTCTACAAGCATCTGGAAACTGTGTTAAACTTTAACTAAAACCGGGAGAAGCCATATCCCTGTTCTAAAATCATCTAAAAACTGTGTGTGAAACTATAGCAGAGAGAAGAACAGGATTATGGGTTCGCTCTGCTATAGTTTCACACACAGTTTTTAGGTTATTTTAGAACAGTGATATGGGTTCGCTCTGCTATAGTTTCACACACAGTTTTTAGATGATTTTAGAACAGTGATATGGGTTCGCTCTGCTATCGTTTCACACACAGTTTTTAGATGATTTTAGAACAGTGATATGGGTTTGCCCGATTTTAGTTAAAGTTTCACACAGTTTCCAGATGATTGTAGAACAGTAGTATGGTTTCTCCCGGTTTTAGTTAAAGTTTAGCACAGTTTACAGATGCTTGCAGAACAGTAGTATGGTTTCTCACGGTTTGAGTTAAAGTTTAACACACAGTTTCCAGATGCTTGCAGAACAGTAGTATGGTTTCTCCCGCTTTTAGTTAAAGTTTAACACACAGTGTCCAGATGATTGCAGAACAGTAGTATGGTTTCTCCCAGTTTTAGTTAAAGTTTAACACAGTTTCCAGATGCTTGCAGAACAGTAGTATGGTTTCTCCCGGTTTTAGTTAAAGTTTAACACACAGTTTCCAGATGCTTGCAGAACAGTAGTATGGTTTCTCCCAGTTTTAGTTAAAGTTTAACACACAGTTTCCAGATGATTGTAGAACAGTGATATGGGTTCTCCCGGCTTATTTATACTTTTTTGACACAGTTTGAAGATGATTTTAGAACAGTGATATGGCTTCTACCGTTAATAATACTTTTCAGACACAGTTTGAAGATGGTCCACATCCACCTCCATTTTTGATTTTTTTTAAAAAAATGCTTTTAGCTATTTCCCTGGCCCCATTTCTTTGTAGGGCACTTGTCCGACCCTTACCCCCATTTCCTTCCTTTTGCAGACCTCTGGGACTTTCCAGGACTTTTTTACAGCAATTTTCAGAACTTTTAGTAAAATTACCAGAACCCCGGACCCGAACCCGGACTTATTTTGAAAAGTCCGGGTTCGGGTCCGGGTCCCAGACACCCAAAAGTTCGGTACAGACCCGAACTTTACAGTCCCGGTTCGCTCAACACTAATTATGAATTATAATAAGCTATTATTTTTTCAAATGTTCTTCCTTATTTCTGACCTTTGCAGTGTGTGACTGTATATATGCATACTGTATGTATGTGTGTGTGCATACTGGGTGTGTACATACTGTGCTTATATTGTATGTAAACACACAGTATACATCCAATATACATCCAATATACACACAGTATATACACACCCAGTATGCACACACACATACATACAGTATGCAAATATACAGTCACACACTGCAAAGGTCAGAAATAAGGAAGAACATTTGAAATAATAATAGCATATTATAATTTATAAGTAAAAATTATAAATTAATAACTTATTATTTCAAATGTTCTTCCTTATTTCCGAATTTCGGAAATAAAAAAGAGTATTTTAAATAATAATAAATAACTGTTAAATATAGGTATTGAAATCTTCTAGAAAGTATGACTATTAGTGCTAAATTTCATATTTAAGTTCATTAACAGCCAAACTTTCAAGGAAATTCCAATACCTATAATTTAATAGTTATTAGTTAGTTATTTCAAATATTCTTAGTTTTTTCCAATTTTCGGATTTCCAAATTTCGGAATTTTGGATTTTCGTCTGCTCCGATTGCCGAATTTCCGAATTACCGCAATTGCAGAATTACCGCGAATTTCCGAATTACCGCAATTGCTGAATTACCGCGAATTTCAGAATTACCGCAATTGCCGAATCACCGCAAATTTCCGAATTTCAGAATTGCCGCAATTGCCGAATTACCGTGAATTTCCGAATTTCGGATTTCCGAATTTTTAATTTCCGAATTACAAATTTTTTAAATTTCCAAATCTCCGAATTTCCGAATTTTTTGAAATTCCGAATTTCCGAAAAACTAAAAAAACACATTTTTTAGCCATGCACAAGTCTACGAAAGAATATTATATCGTCATTGATACCACAATTAACTTACCCTATGCTAAATCCAACAGTGAGATATTGTTCTGAAGCAAAGCGAGGCATCTTAACAAATAGCTTAATAAACCAGAGTGATCTGCTGATAAACCCCCATCCTCCAGGCACCCCATAACGTGAACACGCTGTGCGTGGAGAGGGGAATGTACTTTAAAAAGAGCAATTGGACTAATAGCCTGCCACCTGTTTCAGATGAAGGCCCATATATAGGGTAGGTATAAGTAGTGACCCCGGGGCGGGGGCATCAAGCTCCTAAAGGTAGCAATTTAATTAAAAACCAATATATATATATAATCTTATATCAGAAATAGTCTGAAGTACTGAGAAAGAAAGGAGGGAGAAAAGATGGAAAGGGAGAAAGAAAGAAAAGGAGCACCTTGAATCAGTTCGGGTTATCCCTGTCTGGTTGGATATTAAGACCTGGAACAAAGGAAACCCCCATGTAATCGGCCCAGGGCTCCCAGGTCCCCTCAAACCGTTTGGTGGTGTCCGAGAGGATACTGGCCAACCTCTCCTGAGAGATAATCCAAGAGATTTTCCGTACTGTTGCTGCAAAGGACACCCTTGATTTTTTCCAGGATTTAGCAATGGAAAGTTTGGCTCAGATTAAAATGAATTTAATCAATTTCCTGCTGGGCTTAGACAGGTTCGGAATGTGGGCGTTAAGAAGGGCGATCTCAGGGGACCTAGGGACCTGAGACTTGGTGAGCTTCTCAATAAGATTAAAGATTAAACCTCCATGAGTACCGTATTTAGAATGCCTTGGGAAGAGTCGGAGAGAGCACCGTGCCATGTTTCCAGGTCCCATGAGATCTGGAGATCCTCCTCCCACTGCTTCATGTATGGGGTCTTTTCCATTGTCTGAGTGAGGGCCGCATAAACTACTGAGATGCCTCCCCTCTGCTCCATGGTTTGGCCACATCATGTTTCATAGGCTGAAATTTTAGGGAGAAGAGGCTTCTCTTTCCAGATATGCTTAACCACTTCAATACTATGCACTTAGAACACTTTACTACCAGACTAATTTTCAGTTTTCAGTGCTGTTGTGCTTTGAATGACAATTGTGCGGTCGTGCGACGCTGCACCCAAACAAAGTTTTTATCATTTTGTTCCCACAAATAGAGCTTTCTTTTGGTGGTATTTGATCACCCCTGCGGTTTTTATTTTTTGCGCTACAAATAAAAAAAGACCAAAAATTTTGAAAAAAAAAAATTCTCTATTTTTGTCACAAAACTTTGTAAATAAGTAAATTTTCTCCATCACTGGTGGGCACTGATGAGGCTACACTGACGGGCACTGATGTGGCAGTACTGATTGGCACTGATGAGACAGCACTGATGAGGTGGCACTGATGATGAGGCACTTATATGCAGCGATGATGAGCACTGTTAGGCGGCACTGATAAGCAGCACTGACGGGTACTGAGAGGTGGCACTGATATACAGCACTGATGGGCACTTATATGCAGCACTGACGGACACTGCTAAGCGGCACTGATGGGCACTAATAGACAGCACTGATTGGCACTCATAGGCGGCACTGGGCACTGATAGGTGGCACTGATGGGCACTGATAGGTGGGCACTGGTAGGTGGCAATGGTGGGCACTGATGTGTGGCACTGGTATGCATTGATAGGGGCACTGGTGGGCACTGATAGGGGCACTGGTGGGCACTAGTGGGCATATACATTAATAGGGGCTCATTCCCTGGTGGTCTAGGGTGGCATCTGAAGGTGGCACTGAGTGAAGGTGGACCTGAGCAGTATGTCACTTACCTGGTGGTCTAGGGGGGTCTCCCTGGTGGTCCAGATCGGCTCCCTGGTGGTCCCTGGTCGGCTCCCTGGTGGTCCAGGGTGGGCACATCCCTGGGCAGGCTCCCTGGTGGTCTAGGGTGGCGATCCGAGGGAGGGCTGTGATGATAAATCATCAGCACAAACCCTCCCTGTCAGGGATGCAGCCGATCGGCTCTCCCCTCGTTAGGTCTGCAGACCTGAGTACAGGAAAGCCGATAAACGTAACACTTTACCGAGATCGGCATTGCGGGGGGTCAGACTAACCTCCCACACCACCGATCGCCGCGATGCGTGCCCCCCCGGGCACGCGGCGGCTTGTTATCCTGAGGACGTCATATGACGTCCAGTCAGGATAACTGAGCCACTTCTCGGCCGTCATTCTGCATACGGCGGTCGGGAAGTGGTTAAGGAAATGGGAAATTTGTCGGAATCTAAATTTTTCAGAGGCTGGGATATCCAGTTTACTTACACAGTAGCCCATAGAAATTGGGCCAGAGGGAGTAAAAAAATGTACTATACGGTACAGCCCCTTATCCAACCACCATTGAAACGCTTTAATATCTAAGCCAGGAGGGAAATCTTGATTATGGAATATATGCGCTAGGGGAGTCAGTGTAGAAACCAATGCAGAGTGGTTGCGTAGTGAATCCCAAAGGGCAAATGAGTGAGAAAGGGTCGGGGATAATATAGGGGGTCTTTTTTTCGGATGAGCCCAGAGAAGGAAATCTATAGTGTACTGTGGTATCGCCTGCCATTCTATCTGAATCCAGTCCAGTTTCTCAGACTTCGTGTAGACCGGGAGAGTTGAGGCAGTCTAGCTGCTTGGAAGTATTTGAGGAGAGAGGGAACACCCAAACCTCCCCTCTTCCTATGGCGGAATAACGTGCTTTGGGAGAACCTGAAACCTGAGCTGCCCCAAACAAATTTGAGAATTTTACTCTGGAGGGACCTTAAGTGGTTTCTCCTAATGGGAATCGGTAGGGCTCTAAACAGATATAGAATCTGCGGGAGGAGAGTCATTTTGACTGAATTGATTCTACCCAGCCAGGAGAGATTACCCTTCGACCATGATTTTAGGTCGTCCTCTAATTTTAGGTAAATGGAGGGAAAATTACCAACATATAAATCCGTTGTGACTATATCCTGCGAGAGGGAAATATTCATCGCATGTGATTTGGAATAGTTCACTGCTAATCCTGAGTGTTCAGCAAAAGCGTCTAATAATCTACTTAAGTTGGGAAGGGAGGTGTGGGGGCAAGTTATGAATAGAAGGATGTCGTCTGCAAAAAGACCACATTTATGGGTCTGGGAGCCACAGGAGACCCCTTTGATATCTGGGTTTTGACGAATAGCGATTGCCAGGGTTTCAATGGCTATGGCGAAGATAAGCGGCGAAAGAGGACATCCCTGTCTTGTCCCTTTAGCTATAACTATCGGGTTGGAGAGGTACCCCTGTAACCTTATTTGAGCTGAGGGGAAGGAGTAAAGGGCCTTAATAATCCCCAAGAAGCGCTGGCCGAATCCCCATCTCTCCAAAATCGTAAATATGTAGTTCCAGGAAACTGAATCGAAGGCCTTCTGGAGATCAAGGGATAGGGCCATGCCTCGCTGTTTAATGCCGTCCTCCCAGTTGGATTGTAGGATGGAGATCAGGTTAATAACCCTGCATGTCTGATCTGGACCCTGTCTTCCCGGGATAAACCCTACCTGATCTTTATGGGTGTAAGAGTTGATAAAAGAGGAAAGCCTATTTGCCAGGATTTTCGTTAAAATTTTGATGTCATTGTTAATCAACGATATGGGTCTATAGTTGCCTAATTCTTCAGGGTTCTTATCGGGTTTTGAAATAACTGTTATATAGGCCATGTTAAGCTGTGGGTCCAAGGGAGTGCCCTGAGTTTTAGAGTTAAGAAATCTAGTCATATGGGGGATGAGTGTCTCAGCGAAAGCCTTATAATAAGGTGTAGATAAACCATCAGGACCCAGAGCCGATCCCTTTCTTAAATTCCTAATGACCTCCCAAACCTCTTCCTCTGAAAATCAAGCCTCCAAAATCTGTTTGTGCTCGAGAGTCAGGGAGGGGAGGGGGATATCCCTAAGAAATGCTGAGAGGGAGTCTAATTGATTCCACTTAGGATTGCTGTATAGATCTGAATAAAACTTATGGAAGGACTCCAGAATTTTCTGCGGATTAGTGGTGAGGCCGTGACCTGGTACTCTGATTTTGGGAAGTTGGTGTAAACGAGTCTAGCTGCTAACATTGAACCTGGTTTGTCGTTTTGTGTGTAGAACTTTTGACCACTCCAACGGATTGATTTCTCTGCTTTGGTTGTTAAAGCCATATTAAGCTCTAACCTAGCTTTATCCAGTTGGGCAGTGAGAGTTTTGGAAGGGTTAACCTTATGTGACGCCTGTAGCGACACAAACAATTTTTCCAACCTAGACAGGTCTGCTGCTCTCTCTTTCTTTATTTGCGAGGCTATCTGTATAAGCTTTCCCCTAATAAAGACTTTATGAGCTGCCCAGAGGTCTTCTGCCGAAGTCCCATCTTTATCATTTAAAAGAAAGTATTCCTTGAGAGAGTTATTGATTTCAGAGATTCTAACCGGATCAGTTAGCAGTGATTCATTTAATCTCCACAGTAACTGTTTCGCATACAGGGGGTTGGAGCGAATTAGCATGAGAACTAGGGAATGATCGGAGAGTGGGGTATCAACTATCCGTGATTTCATTGCTAGCGGGGTCGCATGAGCCTCCATTAGCAAATGATCTATTCTTGCGTACGAATTGTGAGGATACGAAAAGTGAGTGTAATCTCTCCTGGTTGGGTTCAATTCTCTCCAGACATCTGACATATTAAATGTATGAAGCAATTTGGCCAGTTTTAGGCTCGCTCTAGTCGGGCGCGTTAATTGGTGCCCCAGTGGCTTAGACTTATCAAGCCCTTGATCAAGGGCGATATTAGAGTCACCTCCTAGAATGACCCTGCCTTCTAAGTGAGGCTGGATGGAGTCAAACAACGTTTTAAAAAAATTTAGTTGACCTTTATTAGGGGCATAATAGGATACAAAAGTATATAAAATCCCATCAATGGAACCTTTGACTAAAATATATCTTCCCTCTGGGTTTTTAATTTCCCCAAGGAGGGAAAAGCCTGAGGTTTTGGAAAACAGGATCGCTACCCCCTTGGTTTTGGAATCCATATTGGCCAAAAAAAAGATAGGGAAGTGTGAGTGGAGGAATTTGGGGCTGTACCGCAAGGAGAAGTGGGTTTCCTGGACCATAACAACATCTAAATTAAGCCTTTTGTAGTGGGAGAACATTTTCCTCCTTTTTAAAGGGGAGTTAAGCCCTTGGGCATTGTGGGTAGCTATTTGGAGGTGTCTATCGGAAGCCTTAGCGATGGAGCTTGTGAAAGTCAGAGCTTATATCAATGGCAGCACTCACCCTGAATTTGGAGACCCCCAAAGGGGTGAGGGAGCATCCTAGGGAGAACGGGGACCCTGGACCATAACTGACAGACCCGAAGGCATCTTGAACATAAAAAAGAGTTAGGTGCTTTAACCACAGGGGGGAAAAAAGAAGAGAGGAGGTAAAAAAGAAAAAGGTACTGCTGAGACATTTACTTCTACAAATGGCTAGCGGGAGTGGTGTCGGGGGGGGAAAGACCCCCCTGACCCGCCAACCCTAACCTCCTAGGAGGCATACAGGCAACAACAGAGTAAATAGGGAATGCAATTATCTGACCCATCAAGGGCAGAAAACTTAACCCAAGGAAATCCAAAGAAAGTCCCCGGGGTAAGTGAAGGCGCATGGGGACTTACCCCGGCCGGGTCACCCCTTGATTGAGCTTAAACCTTACAACAAACAAAAGAGAAACTCAGAGCATATATGCTAAATGAGGACTTTATGTGGTGTCCAAAATCTTATACTCTAGGAAGGAGAATGATAACTCTTTCAACATCATGGGCAAAACAGAATTGAAAATTTTATAAAACCAGGGGAGCAACAAAGAACATTCGAAGAACTACTGTTCAAAAATCAAGAAAAAGGAGCCAGGTAGCTCCATTTGCATGGCGTTACTCTTGAGAAATTGAAAGATACTTCCAAAACCCAAGAGGAGCCCTAGCCTAAAAAGGAGAGAAGAACATAACCAGACAGGCCATCTGACGTGTTATTGAGGTCTATTGCCTTCTTGCTCTTTGACTTGGACTAGAGCTGAGAGACCGGGCTGGAAGGGATCGGTCTCTTAGTATGGGAGCCTGTCGGGTCGGTAAGATCCATCGGTGCTTCTTGGGAAATTAGCTTGAGTTGCAGGAGGAGTTTTTCCCCCTCTGCTAGACTGGAGAAGGAGTATGTTTTTCCCTTCAGATTAAATTTAACGGCAAACGGGAAGGCCCACCAATATTTGAGCTCTGCTCGTTGCAGGATCAGGAGGAGCGGTTTGAGAGCTCTTCTCTTTTGGATAGTGTTTGGGGATAAGTCCGCAAAGATCTGGACTTGGTGACCCATGCAAGAGATGTGAGAGTTGGATCGGGAGGCTCTCATCAGTTCCTATTTGATGGCATAAAAATGTGGTTTAACTATGATGTCCCTGGGGGAACCATCTTTACTTGGGGGCCCCAAGGCTCTGTGAGCCCTGTCCAACTCTAGCCTGTGTTTAGGTACATTTGGAATGACAGATTAAATCAGATCCTGAATCGCAGGGGAAACTTAGGTGATGTTCTCTGGAAGATCTCTCACCCTAAAATTGTATCAACGTGATCTGTTTTCCAGGTCGTCTATTCTTGCTAGGGCAATGTCCAGTTGGTCCTGTAGAACTTGTAAGTGGTCAGAGTTTTGGTTGGTTCTGGCCACGGTAAAGTCCAATTTCTGTTCAATAGCGTCCATTCTGGATCCGAGATTGTTGAAGTCTGCTTTTATATCCCCAGTAATTTTTGCGGCTGTGTTCGCTAATCCCCTTTCTAGGAGATTGGAGAATTTAATGAACAAGTCTGCTGTATTAAGAGCAGGGTCCTGAATTGCAGGGCTGGGAATGTTCATCTCTTGCTGGTGTGAAGGGGGATGGGTTGCCGGGGTGAAGGGGGAGTCCTCCATTGTGTGTCGTAAAAGGGACTCAGTGGAGGCTGGGGACGCTGGCAGAAGCTGATGAGCGGGCAAATTGGATCCCGGTGTGAGGGTGAGGGTAGCTGGGGAAGTGATTGAGCTGTGGTTCGAAGAGGCTTCTTGGGGTGAAGAAATTGAGCTGGCCCCAGTTGAGGCCATCACAAGGGGGATGTCTAGGTCAGGATCTGTGAAGGGGAAAACCAGTGACCTCCTAGCAGATGTACCCTGCATGCGAGGTGTTTTTAGGGTTCCGCACTAGATAGTAAGCTTTGCTGACCCTCTGTAGTTCTTGACGTGGATATAACTTTCCTTTGTCCTCTTAACTCCCCTTTTCTAGCAGGCCTCTGAGGAAAAAGGGTTGCACACCAGTACTGAGGGCCACCTACCGTCCCTGGCAGTTCTGTACTTGTAGTTTGTATGGGAGTGGGTCTCTGTGGTTGTTGTGTTGTTGGTGCTCCTGGACCCAGAGGTCTCTATTTAGACCTATAGAGGCATGCTCCCCTCCCTGGCGAAATCTTTATATGGAGGATGGGTGGTCTGGAGGCTTAAGATGTCCGTTAGGCCTTATCGGCGGCCATCTTGGTCCACCTAGTTTCTGCTGAATCTCCTGTATCTCCCTTTTGAGCGGGGGGGGGGGGCACCTGGGGGAGCCCTCTTCCACCTAGTGAATGTTACTGGACCCGACCGAGGCCGTGTAATACATTTTGAGAGCCCTCTCCTCTGCCGTGGGGACCGATCGTTGTGTTAGGCCGCAGCCGCGGCCATATTGGTAAACCCCGGCGGAGAGAGGAGGGTGTACCTCGGAGTCGGAGAAGCCCTCCGGGGCTTTCTCTGGGCTGACACGGCACTCTCCCTGCTTAGGGGGGTTGTCCCCTTCCTAGCCGGATCCTGTTAGTAAAGAAGTCTTTTGTGTTTCCGCGGTGGTGCGCGCGCCGGAAATGACGCTTGGCGGCTCTATTTAAGCCAGCAGAGCCTGCTGGCCGGTGCTGTCCGCTCTACAGCGTTTGGCTCCTGTGACCCTGGCTTTATTCTGAAAGACTTCCTGCACCTGTGACCCCGGCTTCCTGTTTGACCCGTCTGCCTGCTACCTGCCCCGACCTTCTGCCTGCCTCTGACTACGCCTCTGCCTGATCCTCTGAACCTTCTATTGCCCGCACGTTGCCGATCCTGCCTGTACCCGACTACCCGCTTGCCCGAACCACCTGTACCGCACTGCCAGCCCGTTACCGACCCGGCCTGCATCACCGACCATCCACCTGCACGAGCTTCAGCGGACCATCACCTGTCATCTGTGACCTAGTCCAGCCCTCGTGCCCCCCCCTGTGCTCCAGAGTTCCCTATCTCCACTACCAGGGGCTCTTGAACCAGGGCCGCAAGGGAGGTTGCCCCCGCATAAGTCAGACTCAACCATCAGGTACGTGACAGATCCCTTCTGCGGGCGCTGACGGGGCTAGAGGTGCCGATGGCCGGGGTAAGCGCGGAGCTCCTGGATCAGCCGACCATCTCGGAGCTCCCGATCATGCGAACTCCAGGATGTTTACATTTTTAAGATCCAACTCTCCTCTCTTTTGGAGAGGATGTGGGAATGTAGGACATATCATGCATATGTTCTGGTCCTGTAAGCATCTTACTAGCTTTGGGAATAGCATATTTTATTTATTTCTAATGCACCAGAATCCTCACATCTCCTGACCCGGGCATGGTGATTCTAGACCTGTGTATAGATAAATTTCCTGCCCCCTACCCTAGGGTGGTGACCGTGTTCTATGAGCAGCTAGATTACTTATAACAAGGAGCTGTAAATATAGTAGAGTACCAAATTTATCAGAAGCTCTTGAGACATTGCAAACACACCATCTATATGAAACCTGACTTACTAATAAGTGTGTTCACAGAAATTATTTTTAAAAACAGTGGAAAATGGGAATGAATGGTCCAAGGCAAACTAATTTCCTTGTAACTTTTGTATACATATATTGGTAACTGCCATTTCCTCAGTACCAGTTCTTATGTCCCAATATTCAACTCTGTGAATTCTAGAAAGAACAACTGAAATTGTGGCGCAAACAAATGCTAATGCACCATCCACATGAGTTAGCTTTTACCCCCCAAAGATAAATGTGAAGATATGCTTGTGTAGCATAGGTAGTTCATAAAATGTTCCTCAGGAGTTAATAAAAATCCCATAGGAAGTGTGTTGTACTTCAGTAGGTAGCTCCACCTGAGACAGGAACAAATCTCTGAAATTACAAAAAAGAAACACAAGGGTGCGCCAGCTAAGTGCAGCATTAATTGGTTCATTGTGATTAAAAAGCCAAATGCATACTCACAAAAATATAAAATCAAAGAGCTTATCTGCAGTCATGCCCCATTGGATGGAAGCCATGCACCGAAAGAGCCACTTGTGACAGCAAACAGAGTGTTGTCTGGGAGGAAACCAAGTTCAAGATGATGGACCTGCCCCTATTGCGGTTACAGACATCACGCTTGCTGAGGATGAGCTATTAGCATTAGGTCACCTGGAAGAACTATAAACCTATATGAGTATTGATGACCTATTGTTGCTCACTCAATATCCCCCACGTCTTCCCTTGTTGTACACACCACCCTCAAGCCTAAATCAATACCCAGTGCATGCTAAGGGTCCATATTTATAGACCTTTTATTGTGTGGTTTACACTGAACTATTAGATATTTGTAAAAAGGGATCTTCCAAATATAACTACCACAATATGACCACATCTGAAAGTGAGGCTCTGAATCAGTTGGCTACTAAGCACAACACGATCCTTAAATCTAAGGATAAGGGTGGTGTCATAGTTATTCAAAATCAAGCAGATTATTTGAAAGAGGCTGCATGCCTCCTCTCTGACAGTAACACTTACCTCAAATTGTCTAAAGATCTATTATCTGAGTTTACTGCTGAGGCATATCTTCTTGTGGAGGGTGCTTTGAAACAAGGAGGTTTATTTATTAAAGGGAAATCTACTGCAAGTGCACTTGGAAGTGCAGTTGCTGTAGATCTAAGGGAGGCATGCAAGGAAAATAAAAAAACAACATTTTAGCTTGCACATGATTGGATAATAAAATCAGCAGAGCTTCCCCTAAATTCAAATCTTCCCCTCAGATCTAAAGCAACTGCACTTCCAAGTGCACTTGCAGTGCACTTGTAGTGCAGAGTGGATTTGCCTTTAGTGCATCTACCCTATGGTGTCATTACTAAAGCTGAAGTTGTATTTCTTCGATGAGACTTTTATATAGTTCCATATTTCTACCACCTACCTTTGATACAGAAGGATGAATCCCACTCACCTTAACAGCCCATAGTAGCAGCCATTGAAAGCGTCACTAGTGGATTCTCTATGTATATTGACCAATTTTTGTAGCCCCTGGCCCAATCTCTACACTCATACATCAGAGATGGCATACACCTCCTTGAGTGTATCGAAAGTGTAGGGATTGCTGGCGCTGTCATTTTAAACTAAAAATTGAACTGGAAAAGTTGTGATCTCATATACAGTAGTTACAGATTTGATGAAATACAAGATAACCTTTGATTAAATATAGTGTTAAGTACCACCTTAAAAATAAATAGATAAGTCCTTAGCATTGCATTCCTCAGTAAACAATATTAAACAGTGTAAAAACCTTAAAATAATAATTGTGTATAGTAATACAAGTTCATATAAATAGTAAAGTAATGTGTCCAGGGATGAAGGATTGGATATAATAAACCTTTAAAACATGCTTAGCATTGTTTCCAATCCATTATATACCCTGCGTCCCCAGAGGGGAAACTGCATCATTATCACTGAACTCTCTTGTTGCTAGGCAGATAATAGAACTGTGGCTGGGTATTACATGCAATCCAGATATTAGCAAGTAAAAGTACAAATATAAAAATATATTTCTCAAATATTTTTAAAGATGTCCTTAGCATTGCATTCCTCAGTAAACAATATTAAACAGTGTAACAACCTTACAATAATAATTGTGTATAGTAATAAAAGTTCATATAAATAGTAAAGTGCTGTTATTGTGCAAAAATGAGTCCAAAGTTCTGTTTTTTCAACAAGTGACTTTGTGCAGTATTCACATTTGATGTTGTGCAGAGAGGTTGTGAATCGTTCCTCAAAGGTGAATTTGTGCTGTATTCACATTTGTTATTGTGCAAAAAAACTGTGGGTCCACACGTGCTCTCCCAATGTGTCCTCACTCACTCACCAGAGAGCGTTCCATTATCCATTATATACCCGGGAAATGGTGATATAAATGGTGATATCGTTCCTCAATCACGATTTATGCCTCTGGACAGACGATGCATGTGGAAGGATGGAAGGAGATACTCATAGCATAATCCAATTTATAATTTGTTTTATTCAAAGTAAATCCACAGATAAAAACAGACTTTCCACCCAGTCAAAGAAACAGCGCACTGTCAAAGGCGCATATATGAAAAGACAATCCACACTCCCTTTTGAGTATGGAGAGCCGTGCGCTCCACAACCAGTGTGTCTCAATGTCGGAAGTTATGTCTAGGTGTACCAGAAGCCCCTCCTTAACATACTTGGTAAATATCAGTGGGAGCCCACATACATACATATAGATAAGAATCAGGACTTATGTTCACAGGGCCTTCTTTAAGGCAGGGCAAAAGGGGCAGCTGCCCTGGGACCTGTCATTTTTGTGGGGCTCAAAGCAGCTGCTTCATACATGCCAACTATCCTGGTTTAAATTCCCTTGTCCCTTGAAGTTTTAGTCCTGTGCTGTGTCCTGATATCTCAGTGTAAAGTGCTGCTACTAATGCTGCCCAGCTCTGCCCTATTGTTGTGTAAAGATGACTCATCTCCAGAACCTGTGTTTACATGTAAATAACCAGCATTGATATGTAAATAGTGCTGGCATTCATGTGTAACTAGTGTTACATCTAAATGTAATGTGTAACAGTGTTATATCTAAATAGAGGCGGCATTCATATGTATATCATGCCCCCCTGAGGTCATATCCACCATCACCTTTACAGAATGCTGCCAACTGGGGAGACAAAGGGGCATGCTTGAAAGTCCTGCCTGCAACTGTGTTCATTAAGCCTAACATCAGCCTATTCTGCAAAGGTAAGCAAATTGGTGGGGGGGGGGGGAGGGTAGCGTGGGGTGTGCAGAGGTAGGCAGAGAAGCAATTACAGTTTGAGGTGCACAGGTGAGCAAGGAGGGGATGTATAGAGGAATGAACGATGGGTACAAAGATGATCAGAGCTGGCAGGTAGAGTTAAAGGGGGGTGAGGGTTGGAGTGGAGAGGATGGGGGAGATTTGGGGTGCAGAGGTTAGCAGGGGGTTTTAGGAGGCAAAGGTGTACTGACAGGGTGGATAAAGATGTAGGTCATGTGTAGGGCGGCCCATCCATTTCAATGGGCTGCTCTATGCACTAGAAATGCGGAAGAAAGTCTCTAACTCTTTTTCAAAAATCACACAATGCCACAGCACATGTCAGCAGATGTGTGAGGGTGTCATTAACAATTGGTGGCACTGCTGTGTATCTGCTAAAGGGCAGCATGTTTCTGTGCTGTCAGGAAAGTGACTTTGCATTCCCCAGTCCATAGTGTGCAGGCAGTGAGGAGATGATGTGCTGTCACCTCTAGCAACCTATCAGTGAGCAGTAATGATGTGCAGCAATCTCTAGCAACCAATCAACAAGCAGAAATCACGAGTTGTAACTTCTAGCAACTAATCAGTGAGCCATAATGTGTGCTGTAACCTCTAGCAGCCAGTCAGTAAGCGGTAATAAAATGCTGTAACCTCTGGCAACCAACCGCAATCCATGCCTGATCTGATTCAGTAAACAGATTTTGAGTCTAGCTACTGTTTATTGTATGTCTCAGAGCAGGTGGAGAGCGAAATTGCATTTGGAGGCCCAAGAAAATGTTTGCCCAGGGTCCAATCAATATTAAAGAAGGCCCTGCATGCTCACCAGACACAGTAATCTTTAGCATATGCCTTTCATATTAGTCTAACAAGTCTCTACTGTAATAACTACATTTTATTGATGTTACGTACCATGGCCTTACTAACTGATACTTATTACTTTTACAGATTGCCTTTATCACTTATTTCTGCTCTTGATATTGCCCAGTTGTACCAGCATCCCACCTTCCGGTCCTCCTCTCCTTTTCCCTCCCTACCCCACTCTATTTCTCTCTCTTTCTAACCTCTTTATAAGGTTTATTGCTTTGTAATACATATGCAAGTACATATGCCCCATTGGCTGTATACTTCCTGTTTGAAAATTTGCCTTCAATAAAAACATATGGAACCTAAAAATTTTGCCCTCGTAATTTTGACCAAAAGGCCTGGTATGGATTGGGAGGCGGTTATTAAGAACGCGACGGCCGGCTTTCTGCCCCAATCCTTAACAACCAGCTATTATTGAATTAATTTGAATCCTTTGTTTCATTCAGATGCTTCAAACATGCAAATAAAACAAATTAATGTTGTTATTCATTAGTATTTATTTTGTATTTGTTACTTTTATATTCGGAAATTTTAAAATTCATCTGAATTTCTGAATAACAAAAATTTAATCCGAATTTAGATTCAAAACTAAATAAACAGCACATGTCTAGCGGCTGGGACAGGAAGTATAACCCCAGGTGAAAGGGTTGTAATGCAACCATTCCACAACTGTGTGCATTGCATGTAGTTGCTGCACAGTGGTATTGCATTTAGGAGGTTAAACAAGCAGTGAAATGGTACCATATTGCCTCTTTAATGTCTGTCAAATGCCTCTGAAAAGCAGGAACAAGCATGGAACATCGCTTTTCAGAGTGACAGTCCTTGCTGCTATTGTGAGCAAGCTCTAAAAAAAGCAGTTCTGATCATACAGCATTAGGGGTCAAGATTAAAATATTATACATATACAATATACAATGTATATACATATACAATACTGTGCAAATGTTTTAGACAGGGTTGAAAAAATGCTACAAATTAAGGATGTTTTCAGAAATAGAAGTGTTAATAGTTTATTAGTTTTATTAGTGAGCAAAATGGAAAGTAAATGAACAGGACAGAAATCCAAATAAAATCAAAAAATTGCTGTGACAACCCTTTGCCTTCAAAACAGCATCAATTCTTTAATTTTTCTAGGTACACTTTCACCCAGTTTTTGAAGGACCTTAGCAGAAAGGTCATTCCAACCATCTTGGAGACAGGCCATGGAAACAAGGCTAAGTGACTCAACTAATCACGAAAATATAGGAACTGGGATGCAGAAGAATGACAGCAGGTGCTCAGGATTGACGTGTCAAAATTTGAAATATTTGTCTGCAGCAGTAGGCAGTTTGTTCCCTGAAGGGCAATACAATAATGAGTGTCAGCAGGCAACAGTGGTGCATGGTGGAGGTTCCTGCAAATGCAGTTGGAGATTTGGTCAGGATCAATGATGTCCTCAATGCTAAGAAATACAGGCAGATAATTATCCATCATGCCATATCATCAGGAAGGCATGTGATCTGCCCCCAAATGTATTCTACAGTAGGACAATGACCCCAAACACACAGCCAATGTTATTAAGAACAATTTTCAGCATAAAGAAGAAACAAGGAGTCCTGTAAGTTATGGTTTGTCCCCCACAGAGCCCTGATCTCAACAGCATTGAGTCTGTCTGGGATTACATGAAGAGACAGAAGGATCTGAGGCTGCCCACATCCACAGAAGATCTGTGGTTACTTCTCCAAGGTGTTTGGAACACCCTACCTGCCAAGTTCCTTCAAAAACTGTATGCAAGTGTACCTAGAAGAACTGATGCTGTTTTGAAGGCAAAGGGTGGTCACACCAAATATTGATATGATTTTATTTTTCAGTTCATTTACTTTCCTTGTTGTTGATTGATAAAAATAAACTATTAACACTTCTGTTTCTGAAAGCTTTATTAATTTGAAGCATTTTTTCACACCTGCCTACAACATTTGCATAGAAGTGTAGATCCAATGTTAATTAGGATACAGTAAAATGATAAATACAAAAATAGTATTGCGTATGTGAAAAGATTATTCAGTGAGAAAAAAAAGTTGCACCACAATTGTGAGTTATTACCGCAAAAAACAAGAAACAAAGCTGCAGAGATGAAAGTAAGGCTTGAACCGCAAGGTTCCTTACTCAGTGCGATGGCAGGGAATAATGCTCAAGAATTAAATGTAGATTAGGATGTCAATAGCTTCATAGATACAGTTGTGCTCATAAGTTTACATACCCTGCAGAATTTATGACTTCTTGGCCATTTTTCAGAGAATATGAATGAGAACACAAATACATTTCTTTCACCCATGGTTAGTGTTTAGTTGAAGCCATTTATTATCAATCAACTGTGTTTACTCTTTTTAAATCATAATGACAACAGAAACTACCCAAATTACCCTGTTCAAAAGTGTACATACCGTGGTGATTTTGGCCTGATAACATGCACACAAGTTGACACAAAAGGGTTTGAATGACTATCAAAGGTAACCATCCTCACCCGTGATCTGTTTGCTTATAATTAGTGTGTGTGTATAAAGGGTCAATGAGTTTCTGGACTCCTGACAGACCCTTGGATCTTTCAATAAGGGCTTCACTGACATTTCTGGATTTTGAGTAATAGGGAAAGCAAAATAGTTGTCAAAGGATCTGCGGAAAAAGGTAGTTGAACTGTATAAAACAGGAAAGGAATATAAAAAAATATCCAAAGAATTGAGAATGCCAATCAGCAGTGTTCAAACTCTAATCAAGAAGAGGAAAATGAGGGGTTCTGTTGAAACCAAACCACGATCAGGTAGACCAACTAAAATTTCAGCCACAACTGCCAGGAAAATTGTTCAGGATGCAAAGAAAAACCCACAAATAATGTCAGGACTCCCTGAAAAAAAGTGGTGTGGCTGTTGCAAGCTGCACAATAAGGAGGCGCTTGAAGAAAGATGGGCTGCATGGTCGAGTCGCCAGAAGAAAGCCATTACTACGCAAATGCCACAAAGTATCCCGCTTACAATACACCAAACAGCACGGAGACAGGCCTCAAACCCTCTGTCACAAAGGCATTTGGAGTGATGAGACCAAAATTGAGCTTTTTGGCCACAACCATAAACATTTGGAGAGGAGTCAGCAAGGCCTGTGAAACACGGAGGTGGATCGCTGATGTTTTGGGGATGCGTGAGCTACAAAGGCACAGGAAATTTGATTAAAATTGATGGCAAGATGAATGCAGTATGTTATCAAAAAATTCTGGAGGGACATTTGCATTCATCAGCCAGGAAGCTGTGCATGGGACATACTTGGACATTCCAACATGACAATGATCCAAAACACAAGGCCAAGTCAACCTGTCATTGGCTACAGCAGAATAAAGTGAAGGGTCTGGAGTGGCCATTTCAGTCTCCTGATCTCAATATCATTGAGCTACTCTGGGGAGATCTCAAACGTGCAGTTCATGCAAGACAGCCCAAGAATTTCCAGGGACTGGGGTCTCTTTGCCATCAGGATTGGGCAGCTTTACCATCCAAAAAGATAAAGAGCCTCATCCACAAATATTACAAAAGACTTCAAGCTGTCATTGATGTTAAAGGGGGCAATACACTGTATTAAAAACTGGGGTATGTAAACTTTTGATCAGGGTCATTTGGGTAGTTTCTGCTGTCATTATGATTTAAAAAGAGTAAACACAGTTGATTGATAATAAATGGCTTCAGCCAGACACTAACCATGAGTGAAAGAAATGTTTTTGTGTTCTCATTCATATTCTCTGAAAAATCGCCAAGAAATCATAAATTCTGTCAGGGTATGTAAACTTATGAGTAGAGTTGAGCGAACACCTGGAAGTTCGGGTTCTGCTGGTCCGTCCGAACTTCGGGACAAAGTCCGGGTCCGGGTCCGGACGGAACCCGAACGATCGCACGGACAACGAACCCCATTGAAATCAATGGGGACCCGAACTTTTAGGCACAAAAATGGCTGTAGGAAAGTCCTGGAAAGCCCCAGAGGGCTGCAAAAGGAAGTAAAATGGGGGTAAGGGTAGGGCAAGTGCCCTACAAAAAAATGGGGACAGGGAAATAACTGTAAATATTTTTAAAAAAATAAAAACATAAAAAAAGCAAAAATGGAGGTGAATGTGGATCATCTTCAAACTGTGTCTGAAAAGTATTAATTAACGGTAGAAGCCATATAACTGTTCTAAAATCATCTTCAAACTAGGGCAAGTGCCCTACAAATAAATGG
>BLSH010452812.1:2318350-2343516 GCA_018402905.1 Glandirana rugosa
TCTTGGTGAACAGGACCGGAGTCTCTTCGAGTGTTTAGATCGGTCGCCGGAGTAGTTGTTGGTCCGGGGTGGTGGGTCTGACGGATCTACTGCCCCACTTGTTTCGGGACTGTGGGTCTCTCATCCTGTCGTTGCTGGTTGCTAGTGTGCCAACTATGTTTAAATAAACTATTTAGAGGTTTTCATTTTTATGTGATACAGGTCCTTTGCCGTCCCCCTGACGTCTGGGTTTTTGGAGTGTCGGATGAAATTAACCGGTCTCTTGGTGGCACTCTTGAGACTGTTTGGTCTTGTCTGGAGGGCAAGGTTGCTGTCCTCTTCGGCATCTGGTAGCTCTGAATAGTGATTGGAACGGGAGGTCTGTTCTGGTTTGTCAGAGTTCTCACGGTGGTTCTCTGGCCAATTAAAGTAGGCTGTGAGGTTTTTGGGTCTGCAGTCCCCCTGCCGTTTCCTGGACATAGTGTATTTTTACTTTTGGAGATTTATCAAATAAATTTGTATCAACCGTGTGATCGTTGGTCGTTGCTGTCCTACTCTCTGGGTGTCAGGGCTTTGTTCACCCCGTCATCTAGGCAGTCTGGGTGGTGGGGCCTGGTTGTTGATGAGGCCGCTGGCTAGATTTGTGAGCTTCTCTGAGGCCAGGACAAGTGGTTCTTATAGTTGGTCCCAGTTATGGTGGGGGGGTTGGTGGACCCTCTTTGTTGGATATTGGGGTCTGGGCCAATTTTTTTCACGTTTATTAATGTCCGATGGCCGCAGGAAGCGTTGCGGCATAGTCGCGGTAAAAGCCGCGGCCTAAATTTTCGGATGCCGCGGCGACTCGCGGCGGATTGCAACCAAATTACCCCTGGTTGTTGGGGAGGGTGTGTGGATGTTTCCTAGGGTGTTCTTTCCACTCACCACTGCCCCAGGACGAAGGATGGCGGCGGATTCCTCTCAGGCGCTCCGGAGCTCTTCCAGAGTGCGACCTTCGCCTTCTGCATCCAGACCACGCCCCCAAAAATATATTTTAAATGCATTATTGTTAATTGAAAATGATATTTTTGTACATGGTGCCAAGGATCTGTACCAGAGGGAAATTGATTTTCTCAATTAAAAATTGTGGTTCCTTTTTGAGGGACAGTTCAAGAGACTCATTTGAGTACTCAGGGGTTCTCACCCATGCAGTGGGGGGTTCCAATGTAGTCTGGTCAGAAAGGAGAGGACACATTTATTGTACTCTCTGGATTAATAAGTCCTCATTTGGGACCAATAATTCAGAGGCTCAGAGAGACTTTGGGTGGGAAAGAATTACTAAACTGTGATTGCGGGGACTTTTGTCCTGGAAAGGTCAACCCCATCTGCAAGAGAAGCTTGAAAAGAGGCAGGAAGGAGTCAGCACCTGTCTGTGAGGTAGTGTTGAGTGGTTCACAGCTGTGAGAAAATGTGGACTATTGGGAGACTTCGTCACAGCTTTGGTGAATTCCTTCAGCCTTTGAGTTACCCTGAAGCAGATGGGGAATCCCAAACCCTAGTCTGGGACTGATATATTAGGAGGAGGCCATTCTATTTTTTTTTATTTTTTGTACCAGAATGATGGACGGTTTGTAATTACTTTGCTTAAAAAAGATGTTTTTTTTCCCTGATTTGGAAAGAGCAATAAAGACTGTTCACAATTGAAAGTGACTAGCTGCTAGCTGCTGATCCTGAGCCCTCCATATTACATGTTCCTACAGCACTGTTAATGTCCCAAACGCTTTAACACAGTGAACTATAGGGATATGTCTACCTAGGGTTAATTGCTGATATCACAGCCTGAAATAATATGGTGAACGTTGTTGAATATCAACAATTATAAAAATCTAATTATTTTTCAAAAAAATGTAAACATAAAACCGCCACTCACCATAGCCTATCACTAGGGTTGGCTATGATGAGCAGTTGTTTTATTTTGAAATGTTCATTGCTCACTGGATGAGTTTTTCTTGAGCTGGAATCCCTACTATCCTAAGTGCCAAGGGGACTCTACACCTCAGCCTGGATCGGCACCACCAAGTACTAATGACCTTCAAAAAATAATCCTGCTGGGCTTCTGGCCAGGGTAAACCAATTAGAATTAAAAGTGAATACGGATTAAAGTATTTCTTAATGCATCTATTACATATAAAGGTTATTATTTACAGGTGCTGGTCATACAATTAGAATATCATCAAAAAGTTTATGTATTTCACTAATTCCATTCAAAAAGTGAAACTTGTATATTATATTCATTCATTACACACAGACTGATATATTTCAAATGTTTATTTCTTTTAATTTTGATGATTATAACTGACAACTAAGGAAAATCCCAAATTCAGTATCTCAGAAAATTAGAATATTACTTAAGACTAGAGTTGAGCGAACACCTGGACGTTCGGGTTCGGAGGGTCTGAACGAACGTTATCCCGGACCCCAAACCCCATTGAAGTCAATGGGGACCCAAACTTTTAGGCACAAAAATGGCTGTAACAAAGTCCTAGAGGGCTGCAAAAGGAAGTAAAATGGGGGTAAGAGTAGGGCAAGTGCCCTACAAAAAATGGGGATAGGGAAAATAAATTAAAATCAAATAAACTAGGAGATGATTTTTGAACATAATGTGTCACTTACAGCTATAGCTAGAACCTCTCCCTTTAGAACTAGGAGATGATTTTTGAACAATAATCTGTCCCTCTAAGCAGAAGCCTCTACCTAGTGCAGTCAGATCGCTCAAAGCAGTAATATGTGAAATCTCAAATTACTCCCACAATCTGATTGTTGTGTACGATCCCACAATCTGATCGTTGTGTACGATTGTAACAATCATTGTGTTAGGTAGGGTTTGATCTGCAATGTGTCACTCAAAGCAGTAGTATGTGAAATCTCAAATTACTCCAACAATCTGATCGTTGTGCACGATCGTAGCGATTGTTGTGTTATGCAGAGTTTGATCTGCAATCTGTCACTCAAAGCAGCAGTATGTGAAATCTCAAATTTCTGCAATCTGTCCCTCAGAGCAACAGCAGTAGTAATTTCAGGATGCAGGATCAGATGTTAAAATGTCTGCAATCTCTCCCTCACAAAAACGCCGGCAGCTTCCTCTCCCTACACTAACCCAAGAGCATGTGACATGCAGCACTGTGACTCCAGCTTACAAAGAGGCTGGGTCACATGATGCACTGGCCAATCACAGCCATGCCATTAGTAGGCATGGCTAGTATGGCTTCTAAGGGCAAACCAGTGAAACGCTTGTTGATTGGCTGCCCTTCAGCTATTCAACATGCGTGATGAACTACCAGAACCCAGAACCCGAACCCGAACGTTTTTTGAAATGTCCGTGTTTGGGTCTGGGTCCCGGACACCCGAAAGTTCGGTACGAACCCGAACATTACAGTCCGGGTTCGCTCGACACTACTTGTACCAATACAAAGAAAGATTTTTTAGAAATCTTGGCCAACTGAAAAGTATGAACATGAAAAGTATGAGCATGTAAAGCACTCAATACTTAGTTCGGGCTTCTTTTGCCTGAATTACTGCAGCAATGCGGCATGGCATGGAGTCGATCAGTCTGTGGTACTGCTCAGGTGTTATGAGAGCCCAGGTTGCTCTGATAGTGGACTTCAGCTCTTCTGCATTGTTGGGTCTGGCATATTGCATCTTCCTCTTCACAATGCCCCATAGATTTTCTATGGGGTTAAGGTCAGGAGAGTTTGCTGGCCAATTAAGAACAGGGATACCATGGTCCTTAAACCAGGTACTGGTAGCTTTGGCACTGTGTGCAGGTGCCAAGTCCTGTTTTAAAATGCAATCTGCATCTCCATAAAGTTGGTCAGCAGCAGGAAGCATGAAGTGCTCTAAAACTTCCTGGTATGCGTATGGTATACGGCTGCGTTGACCTTGGACCTCAGAAAACACAGTGGACCAATACCAGCAGATGACATGGCACCCCAAACCATCACTGACTGTGGAAACTTTACACTGGACCTCAAGCAACGTTGATTGTGTGCCTCTCCTCTCTTCCTCCAGCCTCTGGGACCCTGATTTCCAAAGGTTATGCAAAATTTACTTTCATCAGAGAACATAACTTTGGACCACTCAGCAGCAGTCCAGTCCTTTTTGTCTTTAGCCCAGGTGAGACGCTTCTGATGCTGTCTGTTGTTCAAGAGTGGCTTGACACAAGGAATGTGACACCGGAAACCCATGTCTTGCATACTTTTGTGTGTAGTGGTTCTTGAAGCACTGACTCCAGCTGCAGTCCACTCTTTGTGAATCTCCCTCACATTTTTGAATGGGTTTTGTTTCACAATCCTCTCCAGGGTGCAGTTATCCCAATTGCTTTTTTCTACCACATCTTTTCCTTTCCTTCGCCTCTCTATTAATGTGCTTGGACACAGAGCTCTGTGAACAGCCAGCCTCTTTTGCAATGACCTTTTGTGTCTTGCCATCCTCGTGCAAGGTGTCAATGGTCGTCTTTTGGACAACTGTCAAGTCAGCAGTCTTCCCCATGATTGTGCAGCCTACAGAACTAGACTGAGAGACCATTTAAAGGCCTTTGCAGGTGTTTTGAGTTAATTAGCTGATCACCAGAGTGTGGCACCAGATGTCTTCAATATTGAACCTTTTCACAATATTCTAATTTTCTGAGATACTGAATTTGGGATTTTCCTTAGTCGTCAGTTATAATCATTACAATTAAAAGAAATAAACATTTGAAATATATCAGTCTGTGTGTAATGAATGAATATTATATACAAGTTTCAACTTTTTGATGATATTCTAATTATATGACCAGCACCTATATAAATAAGCATTTATCTCAACTCCTTACTAGAGATTAGGTTTGGATTTATTTGACCATGAATTCACAGTAATTCCCCTAAACTTGAATTTGGGAGTACAGGCTCATTTTTGGATCAAATCATCTGGGTGAATTTTTGAATCACTCATAAAACCCCTTTAACTCTGGCCAGCAGACCTAGAGTATTAGGGAGGGAACAAATAATTCAGCTCTCTCAATATAAAAGTAGGAGGCTTAGAGCAGACATAGTAGCAGACATTTAAACCTACTATATGCAAATGACAGGCTAATGAACTGAAACTGAATACCTACATAGGGAGAGATTAGGGTCAGTTAGCAAACTGTGTTTTACCTATATTAATTGCAAAGTGAAAACATGCCCCCCACCCGCATAGTTCTCCACATACTCCAAAAGTAATTTATGGGATTGCTATTTTACCAATAAGATTAAATGCAAGCTCTTGGGCAATCTAGCTCACTGTTGCCTTCTTGTTGATTAAAGAGCAACCTTTTACTCTCAGTATGCCACAGCATGTTCACTTTGCAAAGTGAATTTTCACTTAGCATAGTGAATGTGGTGACGCTGTGCTGATTTCAATAATCTAATCATATCCATATAATTAAATATTCTTTGTTAAGTGAATTTTCACTTAACTTCAGATCATTCAATGAAAATTCAGTTTGCAGAGTGAACATACTGTACATCTTTAGTAAATAGTCACATTATGCACCAAACAGATTTCACAGTATGACTTAAATTTCCCCCAACTACCTATCCCCATAGTAAAAATATATGTTAGGTATAGACCAGCTAAGTATGCTTTTACATCTGCCAAATTTTACTGCAGCTGTATCTAAGGGCTGATGCTTTTTTTCTGCAAGAAAATGGAAAGTTGTATCAAATACTAATGTAATTTTCCTTTCCTGATGCCAAACTATGGCAGCATACTAGTGATAGAGCTCTGCCTCTTTATCACTCCCTCAGGACCAGTGAATAGCATAAAAGAAAGTAAAGGTAAGTATTTGATACAATTTTCCATTTTCCTAATGCCAACATGGCAGCATACTAGTGATAAATAACTAGCTGACAGGGTGGATTCTACTTGCCAAACCAACATTCTAATTAGGATGTGACAGAGGACTGAATAATCCTTCCTACAAAGTCCACTGATGATAAGACACCTGGGTCTACTCCGTAAAGTTTGAGTAGGTATGCTGGGATGACCATAATACTTCTACATTCAGATACTATAGATGCTCCCAAATGGGCTGCCTATGAGGCTGCAACCACTCTGGTTGAGTGCTCCACAGCTGACGGAGGCTTATGCCCCCTCGCCCTATATGCACCACCAAGCTTGCTAGAGTCCAGGCAGTAACCTCTTTTCCTTGATGATTTCCAGCTGGTATTGCAAAAGGTTTATTAGATGATCTGAAAAAGAGAAATTGTGGACAGGTGATTCTTTCTGAAAAAGTGACTTTCCTGTGTTATGTTCTGGACATTTAGGCAATTCCCAGATGTCTGTTAAATAGAGGGCTATTGTTACATTTGATACAAGGTGACCAACAAGACAGAACTCTACTCTTATTGGAAAGAAATTATGTTTTGTATTTTTTTGTTTTTGTTTTTTGAAGCTCCAAGAGCTTGAATCCCAGACAAAATTCTGCTCAAAGTTCTTGCAATAGATACTGTCTTGTAGGTAATGGCCCAAACCAAACACTGCTCTGTTGGAGCAAATGGTTGAACTCATAGGAAATCCAGCAACACCAGTCGATCCCACTGGGAAAGACTCTTTTCCATGGTGACTGAATCCTTATGACTGCCTTCAAAAGTCATGCAGACTGAAGGATTCTTGGCCAATTTAAATTTGTTTTTGCCGATTATAGCCGACACTCGCAAGCTCAGTGAGGATAGGCTAAGACTCATGTCCAATCTGGCCTAGAGGAAGTATAGAACAGCTGGGGGCAGTAGGATCAATGTCTCGCCCTACCAAGAAAATGCAACTTGTTCCAGATTTAGACATAGATGTTGTAAGTAGAGTGCCTTATAGCGCTCAACAAAGTAGAGATTGCTCCGGAGCAACCGGAGTTCCCCCTGCCTCCCCTATTAGCACCCCTACTTGCTTGTAGTCCTGGTCTGCATATGTGCATAGGTAAAATGTCTTCTGTATCCTAAAGTGAATGGCCAAGGAAAACCGAGGGCTTCATGGCCAATATGGAGGATTAACCATGACAACCATGTTCTCCCTTGACAGCCTCAAGAGGAATCTCATTACAAGAGATGTTGGGGGGGGAGATATATAGGCTAGATTGCAGCCCCAAGGAAAGACTTACTGTGTTACCTGAAGAGGTCTGTCTGTGGTAGGCCCCACCTATGGACCAGCTCAGAGAAAACCTGGGACGTAGTCCCACTCGTGCTCTGGGAAGCTTGCCTGATAGTTGGTCTGCCTATTTCAAAATCCACTGGGAGGTAAACTGCTTCCTGAATTTGCTCGTGATCTTCCGTTCCAGACGTTATGGGTTTCACCTCTCTCAATAGCATACTGCTGATAGGGAGAGCTCCTGCCTGGAGCTGAATATAGACAACTGCTGCCATGTTGCTCAACTGCAAGAAGACTGGTCTTCCCTTGATTCTGTGTAGCAAGGCCAAAGTGCTAAAAAGGCTGTTTAAATTTCCAGTGCATTGGAGACTACCCTTCTTGGCTGGGAAAATCCATTTGCCTTGACCGTCAGTCCCTCACAGTGTGCCTCCCAGGCTGTCTTGCCGACATGATTCGCAACAATGATCCAGTGTAATGGTTCAAAAGGGCCATGACTTCCTCAAGGTCTTTCCATCACCATGGAACGCTACTCATACTGAGTGACACTGTTCTCAACTGTGTTCAATCCTGTTTCCTCCTCCTCCCTCCCTCCTTGCGCTAAGAATCCTAGTTGAAACTTGCGCAGGCGCCCATGCACCCAAGGAATCATCGGTATGCATGAAGACGTTGAGCCCAGAAAACTGAGGCACTGAGAAGCCATCAAACAAGCAAAGGTAGCTGTCAGAATTCTCTTCCTGACTGTCACCGTTTTCTCTGATGGAAGCAAAACAGAGGAACTAGCAGAGCACCCCCAGGTACACTAACTGTTGGGTTGGATAAAGTCGACTTTTCTTTCCCCTATATTTTTTTTTTATTGAAGATGATAACCCAGCCATATCTCTGCACTGTATATATGAGGACCTCTTGGTGCGACAGCAGTTGTTCCAGTCCCCTGGATAGAAGAAGAATGACGTCCAGGTAGTGACGAACCTGGAGACCCTGTTCTTAGAGTGGAGCTGACACGGCACTGAGACCCTTGCCAACATTCTCAGAGATATTTATAGGCCACAAGGTAGGCTGTCAAAGCGGAGATGTGCCTAATTGGTCACCAAACTTACTTATTTTGGAAATAAAAGGAAAGAAAAATTTGGGATGTGAGGATAGGCATCCTGATGATCCAGCAGCAGCATCCAGCCAACTGGTTGTACTGTTTTAATGGACTCCATCTTAAAGATCTCTAAGAGAGCCAAAAAGGTTCAACCTCTTTCGATCTGCAACTGGACGCTAGCCTCTGTCCCCTGTGAACTACAAACAGGGTTGGGTAGAAAACTTGCAATCTTTCCTGTGAATGCAACAATGACTCCCTGAGTCTGAAGTGTCTAAGTATTGTAGCAGCCCACCCGCTTTTGCGGTGGGTTTGGCAGAGAAATGGTCTGGAGGAGGAGCAGTGAGGAAGTGACCATGAGTGCCTAATACCTTCCTCCAAGGATCTGTACAACATGCTGTCCAGAAACCCATAAAGCGCACCCTCTGGCTCCTATCACAAGAGTCTGGGCATGTGCTCATCAAAAGGGCTTAGTGGGTACCTGCAGTATACCCAAGGATTTTCACTTATGGGTCTTGTGAAAGGTTGCCTGAGTTCCCTTCCATCCTCTACCTGGGACCCTGGCCTGACAGCTGGCCCTAGGCTCCCTGGACCCAGAGAAGCAGAACCTGCTGGGAGAAACATTTTCTTTTTCATTTTTTTTTTTTTTGCTTCCATTCTTATGGGAGAATGTCGGACTTACCTCCTGTCACTTATGATATGGCTGTCTCCAGTTTCCCAGAAAACAGAGATCTTCTGCCATAAAGGGACTCTCACCAATATTGTTTTTTCGGAAGTAAGACTCTGTCCAGGGTCTCAACCATAGGGCCTCCCTAGCCGTGACCGAGTATAGCATTGCTATGGCCAGGCACCTGGTTGAGATTATTGCTGCTTCTGCAATAAAGTTCACAGACACATTCATCTTGGCTAGGGTTCGAATTATATCAGCTTTATGGAATTCCTCCCCAATGGCTGTCTCTATCTCCTGGAACCAAATACCTAAAGCACTAGTCACCAAGGTAAGGGCAATGTCCAGACAGCAGACCCCTGGTGGTCTCCTCGTTACTAGGCAACAGTTGCATTTACTGTGGGCATGGATTTCAGTGTTGCTATATCTGGTCTAGAACAAGTGTAAAACTTGTGTAGACAATCAAAAGAGAAACTTTCTCCGGCTCTGATTAACTCTTCCATAAACGGAGAAGGAATTGCAGTTTTCAAGAAAGGGTAAATATGACCTTGTCTTTTTACCCATGTAATGGCCTGCATGACCGTCTGGACACTGTTCCATGAAGGAAAAAACTGAAACCAAGCAGCTCGGGGTTCTCCTCTGAAGAAGAGGAGCTACTATTATCTGCAGGCTGCCCACTCATCAGGGTAACAGAACTGAGTGGTTGAGCGCCACATGCCAGGATGACAGGTTGCTTTTTTAGTGGCTAGAGTTGCAACTAGGAGGGGGCTGCCTGACTGGGATAACTGAAGTGAGTCCAAAATAGAATCTTGCACCATAAATAATAAAGACATTTGGCGTTACCTGTTAACTGTGAACTCCTCCGGGCAGTCTTTACTCACCATCCTATTGGTTACAGGTGTTGTGCCACAGGCCCTGCAGGATTCTTGCTGGGGCAGTGGCATTGCTCTGGGGAAGAGGCGATAAGACTTTTTCCCTTGAGTGATTGCGGCATCTACGGTTACACTCTTATGAAGACCTTCCGCCTTTCTCTGGCTCTTGATTTTTGAGAGCATGAGTATGCGGGGCTGAATAAATTCAAAGCAATCCTCATAAGGAGGCACTCTTTTCCTGCAAACTTACCAGCACGATGGTCCTGTACCTTTGCATTTGAGGGTCTTTTTGCATAAGCTGTGACTGACTCATGGCTTGAGGACAAATGGAATGGCCAGCTGAGAGGAGGATATATATATATATATATATATATATATATATATACACACACTTTTTTTCTTTTTTTTTTTGGTGTACTACCTGTTAAAAATCAGCAGGGGGAGCTCCCCTGGGACTACATCCCTCATTGCTGGCAAGAGTGAGCTTTTGCCAATAAGCAAGATGGTGGTCATAAATCCCGATGGCCGGTGCAGCCTTATAATGGCATCAAGGGTGCCATGGAAAAAGAAAAACAGCACTGGGTGGCCGTTCCTTCCCAGGCAGCATGGTCTAGATCCCCACATGGGCAAACAAGAGGGGAACAGAACACTAACAAACATGGAGACATGGGAGGCACTCAAAAGAGAAACAGACCAAGGTAATGGAGAGCACATATGAGACAGAAGAGAATAAAAGGGATAGGCAGCCCTGTATGGTGCAAGGAACCAAAAACAAATTAACTAGCTGGCCCCCCAAGCCTCAGCCCACAGACACTTACATAATGGAAGATTTTGTTCCTAAAGAGGAAACGCTGCAGGATCCCATCAAGACCCACAGAAGGGGCACCCAGGCTTTTTAGTGCAATTTAGCAGCCCGAGCACTGGGACTACGCACTGGGGGAGGGTTGAACCCAGACGGCTACTGCACTGAGGCAGAGGTGGGGACATAGAACTGCTTACTCTTCACTGGGATGTAGAGGTATGAGGAAAAAAGAAGAATGGGGGGCGGTTAACTATGCCTTTTTTATGCTATTCACTGGTCCTGAGGGAGTGGTCAAGAGGCGGAGTTCTATCACTAGTATGCTGCCATGTTGGCGTCAGCAAAACACCTGTCTAGTCCTTGTGTCTCAACATTTGAGCCTTTTCTCACTGATGCAAACCTTTATAGGCCAGAGTCTATTTGCCAGTTAAAGCGGGTTGGTATTTGATCACCTCTGCGTCACTTCTGATCAGCTATAAACAAAAAAAGTGACAATTTTGAAAAAAAAAAACAATCTTTTTTGCTATAATACATATACCAAAAAATATAAAAAAAAATGTATTCATCAGTTTTGGATGATATATATACTTCCTCATATTTGTGGTAAAAAAAAAAAAAAAATCGCAATCGGCTTATATTGATTGGTTTGCGCAAAAGTTGCTGCATTTACAAACCATGAGAATTAATTTATGGCATTTTTTACTTTTTTTTTTACTAGTAATAGCAGCAATCTGTGATTTTTATCTGGATTGTGATATTGCGGCGGACATGTCGGACACTTTTGACACTTTTTTTTTTGGGACCACTGACATTTATACAGCGATCAGAGCTAAAAATAGCCGCTGATTATTGTATAAATGTCATTGGCAGGGAAGGGGTTAACCTGCAGGGGGCACTCAAGGGGTTACATGTGTTCCCTAGGCATGTTCTAACTGTGTGGGGGCTGGGCTGGCAGGGCATGAGAGATCTAACTGATCCCGAATACAGGGATCAGTAGATCTCTGTCATGCCACCTGTCAGAATGGGGAACCACCGTGTTTACATCGGCAGTTACCTGTTCCTTCTGTGTAGTAAGCGATTGCGGGTTGCCGGCGGACATCGAGTCCTCCCAACCCGCGGACATGCTGAAGGAGCACACGCGTGCGCACACCCTAGCCACACCTGTGCGAACAGTCGTTTATAGACGGCGATTCGCGGTTCACTGCCACTCTGCAGTAAATCTACGTGACGCGGTCCGGAAGTGGTTAAAACCGAGTTGTGGCTACAGATGTTATTGTACTTTCTGTACAAATTAGAGTCGACAGCAATTATATTGCAAAGACATATTAAAGAATCCAGTGTTTCACAGATCACATTATCAACGTACATGTTCAACTGAACTAAAAGTTATTTCATCAGCTGTAAACTCTACCCTTTAACACATATAAAAGTATGCTACATGTCATTTATAATTTGACTATGGTAAATAATAAAATGTGTCCCTGCTCTTGCATTGCCCCTTTAATCCCTAAACATTTATTTTTACTGGCACTCAGTTTAGGACTTAGGCTGAGAACAGGAAGTGGAGCTAGTGGATTAAAGTTTATATTTGTAAACTCTAGATTAGAATTGAAATACTTTGAAGGCAAGAGGAGAGTGTTGATATGAAAGAAATGAGGACAATCTTGAAATTGATCTAGGATTTGTCAGAGAGGATTTGTGCATGGTGGTGTAGGTAAACTAAGGCATTTGTGGGATAAAGAAAAGCTGAATCTGTCAATAGTACTTTGGATAAATTGCAAAGGTTGATTTATACTTTTATAAATCATAGTAATCCTGTGAGCAAGGTGATAAATTCATAGTACCCTTGATTTCTTTTTTGTAACCTAAAAAAACAAATATTCGACAAATACTTTTGCTTAAGGAGCCAAGATAAGGTCATGCAAATAACATGAACATCATAACTCATATTTTCCTTGGAGAATTTGAAGTCTGAATGTACACAAACATATAAAACTTTTATTAGTCTCTTAAAGCATATCTAAAGCCAGAACATTTTTATCTATTTTTTTAGTTTTGAATGTAGTAGGGAATTAAACCTCTGTCGTTTTTTTTGCAAGCTGTGTTTTATCTGAGAGAATTCCCATCACTTCCTGTCATGTAGACATAACGGCAAATGGAAGGAAATCTATTTTGTCCTTGGGGACAAGGTGCTTTAAGGTGAGGGAAGCCCCCTGCCCCAAAGCACCCCCCGTGTTGAGTGCATGTGGCCTGGTATGGTTCAGGAGGGGGGGCACTCACTCACCCCCCCTTTCCTGGCTTGCCAGGCTGCATGTTCAGATAAGGGTCTGGTATGGATTTTGGGGGGAACCCACATCTTATTTAAAAAAACGTTGGCATGAGGGTTCCCCTCAAAATCCATACCAGACCTAAGGGGTTAACCTTCATTGCAGGAGGAGCATTTTTATGGATCCAGCGGTCGTGACAGCATCATGATTGATGATGGATCTTCATCTGGGAACATTTTTTTTTTCTTTTAATAGGAATTGTCAAAAACTGTGTGTGTATTTGTATTTCTTTTTGACTCTTTTTTTGTTAATGCGTAGGGGTATGTACCCCATACTCATTCACATCCCAGATCCCGTTGTTAAAGGAAGCTTCCAGATTCTGATAAGCCCCCTGCCTGCAGACCCCCACAACCACAGCCCAGGGTTGTTGGGAAGAGGCCCTTGTCCCCATCAACATGGGGACAAGGTGTTTTGGGGTGGGGTAGAGTCCCTCCACCCCAAAGCATCCCTTTCATGTTGAGGTTATGTGGCCTGGTATGGTTCAGGAGAGGTGGGGCTGCTCACTAGTCTCCCCTTTCCTGACCTGCCAGGCTGCATGCTCGGATAAGGGTCTGGTATAAATTTTGGGGGGGCCCCATGCCTTTTTAAGAAAATTTAGTGTGGGGTTCCCCTTAAAATCCTTACCAGACACAAAGGGCTTGGGATGTACTGGGGGGATCCCATGCCATTTTGTTCATTTTTTTTTGTATCGCCGGGTGTTGGAAATACAGTAGCTTGCAGCTGCAAAGTACATTTAATTGCATGTTTTTTCTTTAGAATTGTCAGTTTTGCTGCAGCAGGTTCTATACACTGTACAGATGTGCCACTTTACAGGCAGAAGGGGACCCCCCAGGCACTATATTTAGACCCTCAGCTATACCTCCTAGGTCCTCCTCATTCTTTAGAATTGAACACTTATTTGCGTTCCTTTTGCATGGGATATTGCTTACTGCCAAGAATCTGATAGCTAAGGTGTGGGTCCATTCTGCAGGGCATATCTTACAACAATGAGGTACAGAGATTAATGAAATGCTCCTGTGAAAGAAACTAATCTGAGTATGTGGCCTGCAGAATCGTCTGCTTGCTGTCCATTAGACACAAATCCTAATTGATTTTGAATAGTGTTTTTTATGTGTTGAGGTCTGATGTACTCAAGCTGCAATTCCATATATTCATTTGTGATGTTAAGGGTACTGTTCTCATCCCTAATCACACAATTTATGAAACTGTTGTGTAAGGAACCCAGACAGATTTGCTTATCTTTAATACTGACTCATGATCCGGAGAGGTGACACTGCTGAACTACAAAAGTGAATTGCTGAATTAAATATTTTTTACATTACCGATCAGGCTGTGCGGTGTAGAAAATGTATGCACATTAAAAGATCATCTGTACAGAATTACAAATACTTTGTCAAATAAAACTCTAAATAGGTATGTATATTAGCTGTCTGCCCAGAGGTTTTTCAATGTATTTTACAGTGCAGGCAAATACATTATTGTAATAGGAGGTTGTTAACTAAGTAGAATTTACATAGAAATCTATTGCTTTGCCTGAGGCTACACACACAGGGCTTTACAGTAGACCACAAGGTCAAGCAAAAACATGGGATCATCAAACAGAGGGAAGAAGCAGAACATATGAAGTAATATATCTTTGGATAAGCGATCTAAAAAAATATACTGTATAAAGAACCAATCCACCAATGCAACACGGAAAAATTTAAAAAGTGTGTATATATATATAAATAAAGATGAGTTGTGTCAAATTTATAGTTGTCACTTTCAATTACAAAAAAATCACAACTTTGCACCTAAAAGAAATATCTATAGGTAAACATTGGTACTAAAGTGCATGTACAACAAGATAGCAGTGCATGCTGGTATTACATACACTGGTGACAGTGATAAAAATAGCTGAAAGTTCAAAATCAAAAGTCCATGTAAAAAATAAAGTGCCAAAGTATGCCAAGGTGCAATTGAAAAGTTCTCCAATAGTTATCAGCTCTTCACACCAGACTACGTATGCGCAAGCCACCACTTCCCCATCAGATTTTAATTCACCAAATCTATTTGCCTCACATTCTCATGTTTGGCAATTGGACAGTTAAGCACAAAGGGTTAATGAATCCACCACAGTGATCTCCACCTCTGTAGATATGAAACTTTGTAAGTGTAATGAAAAGATACCTTTGCTCATGTATGGGAAGAAAGGGGAGAGCTCTACTAGTGCAGTATGTTTCAAACACAATGTATTCAAAGGTATCTTTTCATTACACTTACAAAGTCAACAAAAAGCAGGTGTACCAAACGTCCCTACATGGCTGTACAGCAACCGGAGGTGACGAATTACGTGAAACCAGCAAAATTCTCCAGTCGGGTAACAAAACCTGCTAGGTCTGTAGGGGAGGCCAAGACCCCCCTGGGAGAACAGGAAAACTGAAAACTAAACATAAACAAGTAGCAGCTTAAGCAGCAACAATTATACATAGGTATTTAAAGAACCAAAGTGCATTCCTAGTCCTCCTGGTTAGAAGAAGGGGCCACAAGGGTGGGATGTAAAAATGGGCTCCCTCCAGGGGGACGGGAATGAAGTGGTGTCCATGGGGTCCACAGAGGCATAACAGGAGCCTCAATCACAGGTCCACAGAGCATGGGAGGGATAACAGGGGTAGTTTTTATACTCAACGTGGAAGTCTAGATTCTCTCTGTCTCTTGCTCTGTTGTTTGTTCCATAAGGGGGTAAGAGGGCTCCCCGGGGGGTCTCTTAGAGGAGCTGAGGCGGGCATCCAGTAAGGATGGAGTGGCATCCTGAGAAATGAATCCACGCTGGAGGAGGATGCGTTTGCCTTCCTGGAGGGATGAAAATCCGAAAGTCTTAGACCAATAGGAAAACTGCAAGCAGAAGGGAAAAGACCACCAGTATTTAACCGATTTTTGTGACAGAATGGACAAGAGGGGTTTTAGAGAATGTCTCTTCTGAATGGTGATTGGGGAGATGTCTGCAAACACCTGGATTGGGTGACCTTGGAATGTCAAGGCTTCCATCTCTCGGGACTTTCTCATAATCCCCTCTTTGATGGCGTAAAAATGCAGTTTAACGATGATATCCCTAGGTAGGCCATCCTGCCGCGGAGGTTGTAAGGCTCTGTGAGTCCTGTCCAATTCAAGTCTGTGGTCCGGAGTGTTAGGGAGAACCTCTTTAGTGAAGGATTTGACTGCATCATGGACATCCGAGATAGATTCAGGCAGCCCTCTGATTTGGAAATTGTACTGTCTGTTCCTGTACTCGAGGCCATTGATCTTCGCGAGGGCTGTCTCTTACTGATCTTGGAAGGTTTGGATACAGCGGGTATTCTGATTGACCCTTGCAGAGGTATTGTCTACTGCCTGTTCGATGGCTTCAATGTGGGTGCCCAGTTTGTGTATGTCTGCTTCAATCGTCTCAGTTATGTGAGCTGCGTTTTGAACTAGGCCTGCCCACCAGCATTTCTGAGAATCTATTAGGCAGAAGGCCCATATCTGGGATCTGGTGTTGAGGGAGAAGGGGGTCCTGTATCAGGCCCGTATGGCTGGAGGGACTGTCTATTCTGGGGGAGAATAATGCATCCTCCATGGTCCTCCTCAGGAGCCCCTCTGTGTATGCTGGGGACACTTGGTGTCCAAGGAGAGGAGTAGAAGGGGTTGTTGGGGGGCCTGAGCCTGGTCATCTCCTACCAGGGGATTTGCAATGGAGTCTGTGTCCTCCATGCTGCATGGCTGCGGAGCCGCGGCCGCCATCTTGGCTGGTCCTGGGGCCTGTGACTCGAACAACAGTTGCCACTGTACTTCTCTTTTGGGGGCCTCCAGAGCTTATGTCTGCAAGTGGGACCAGGTGTGCTGTGTTGTGGCAGCCGGGGGACTCTCAAAAGGCCGGAGCGGGTCAGAGCTCCCGTTCAGGTAGTCTTTGCGGCAGTCCCGCACATGTGCACTCCCGGGTAATTCAATTTATATAATAAGTGCATGCAGGAGGCAAGGTGGGCCCCAGGTAGGGGATGAAAGAATCACTCTATGTGAAGGCAAACTTTTCTTTTAAGCGATCAACCAGCGAAGATGGAGTATTCATATTTAGAGCAATAGATTTGGACATATTTACTCTAAGCCCGCAAACGTCCCTGAAATTCCTTAACAATATTATGGGTTCATCAGTGGGGAAGTTACAAAAAGAAGATCATCTGCAAAAAGCAACACCTTTTTGAATTTGGGGACCCCACCTAACCCTGTCAGGATGCTATCGACTAGCTATCACTAACATTTCAATAGCAATAGTGAAAATGAAGGGAGTAATGGACAACCTTGTCTAGTGCCTTCTAGCCATTCAAATCAAACAAAAAAGAAAGCCCTGAATTCGAATTGGAGTCTAAGGTAATGAATAAAAGGCATGGAGGATCCCCAAAAAATTAGGTTCAGCACATGCGCGACTTCTGAATATGGCGGACGTGTAACCAGACGCTGTTCCCAGAATCCTGCTGCCTGATCTGCCCCCCCACAAGCCTCGGGAGTTGCCACACTAAACTCCCACAGACCTCATGCATCCCTTGGTGAAAATTGGAATCCAAAAATAGTTTTAATCCACTCTGTCTGCACCGTGGCCTTCCCTCGAACTGGATTGGTACCTGCTCAGGCCTGTATCCCAGCCTTGAGTATGCAGGATGAACTGCCGGACCCGCTTACAGCTGGTATGGGCACCCTCTTTCATATCCTGCCCACCCTGCAGGCAGGATCATCGACCCCACTTACAGAAAAGGTATTAGACAACAAATTACAGTCCTTGCTACAGGGTCTGACCCACAATATCTCCCGGGAGATGGGGAAGATCACTCAGAAGCTAAGAGGTGAGATCACACAGTTGGGGGAGCGTACTGACATATTGGAAACTAAATTTGATGAGCTAGTGCAGAATGTTCATGTACTAGAAGAAGACAATGCAGCTTTAAAGCACACAGTCTCTCAGCTCCAAACACAACAGGAGGGTCTGTAAAATAGGGAGCGTAGACAAAATCTATGGATTAGGGGGTGCTGGAGTCAGTCGGGGACCAGGAAATCCACCCCTATCTTTTGAGTCTGTTCAACACTTTGGCACCTCTTATCCCTAATATAGACTTGCGCCTGGATAGAGCCCACAGGTCCTTGGCCCTTACATCTCCAGCTGGAGCCAATCCCAGAGACATTATTGTCCGTTTACACTACTTCAACAGCAAGGAGGCTACTCGAAACAGAATCAGGATAGATTTCAAGGGCCCCAAGATACTGGGTTTTAGTGTTCTTTCAACTATCACCTTCACCAAACATCGAAACCTACACCCTGTGACGGCACATCTACAAAACCACAAAATCATATATCATTGGGGCTCCCCTTTTCGCCTTTCTGCATCATGTGATGGCACCCAATACTCCATGCAAGACCTCCAGGAAAGTGAGGCTTTTCTGCATAACCTTGGCCTCCCACCCCTCCCGGAAGAAGACCCCCTGCCTCTGCCCTCCACGCCTAAACCACCATTTGCTCAGAGTCTGATCTGGACCCCTGCCCGGAAGAAACCACCGAAGTCTCTCTCCACACCTCAGAGATGTTCTTAAAGCAGGTATCTGACCTGAAGTCTTCATCTGCGCCTAACAACGTTAATGTGTCAAATTTTTGCCCATTTGGCTCCTTGCCTCTTGCCACGTTCCCCATATGTGGGATACCGTTTTATACCCATGGGATGACTTTCTGATTCTTTAGTTCATTAGTTTCAAGTGGGGACCTCCTATATCAGATTTTGGAGGTCTCCTTGCTCCTCTCCCTAAGCCAAGGCTTTGGCCCTGGTTTTCTGAATGGTTTCGACCTTTTAGGATTTTTCTCAACTTATTTTTGTCCTTTTCGGGTCTTTTTTTCTAACCTGTTCCAGTTTTATCAAATGGTTTGTTTGGTTGTTCTAACTGCTGTTTTTTTTGCTTGCTTTTTTCTTTTATTTCTCCTTTTGTTATGCTTTTTGTCTACCAGGTACACCATGGGCCTTAGGTCCTCTCCTTTTTTTGGTGCAAAGTATATTATTTGATTATGAATATGTCTTCTTATCATGGCTTTAAGGTTACTTACTTATAATATGAAGGGCTTGAACTGTGTTCAAAAGCAGTGGTTAACCTTGAAGAAGTTCAAATCCTCTGTTGTAGATATCATCATGGTTCAGGAAATTCACTTTTGTACAGGAGGGTCCTTCAAATTTGCTTCCAAATATTTTCCTAATACCTCTGACTTTTCGGGGAAAGCAGGAGTGGTGATTTTGGTTAAGTGATCTTGTCCCCTATGAGTTGAATCCTCCTACCTGGACCCTCATGGGCATTTTATTTTCCTGGGCTGTGAATATCTGAAATGCTCTCTTACGTTAGTTAATGTCTATGTGCCAAACACTGGTCAAATGCTATTTCTTATGGAAATGTTTGAGAAACCAAAGAAGTTTTCTCAACCGTTCATGGTCATAGGGGGTGATTTTAATATGACTGCCACCTGGTAAGGACAGATTTCTGTTATTTCCCTCCATTCCAGCTGTCAAGACGAACTGTCTGTCTACCACCTTTCGTAAATTAATCAGAGGCCATAATCTTCTTGACATCTGGAGAATCAAACAACCTATGCATAAACAATTTAAGTTCTATTCACCTCCTCATAAATTTTATTCCAGACTAGACCATTTTTTCATATCTACCCCCTTGTTATCATCCGTGACTGCCTCTGAAATAACCCAATTATGTGGTCAGATCATTCCTCTGTCCATTTAGATATTGCCTTAAACTCTTCTACCCCTTAAACATGTCAGTGGAATCTCAACGACTCTCTTCTTCACATTACAGTTGTAAGAGACCAGTTATCAAAATACTTGACTGACTTTTTCAATTTCAATGAGAACTCTGTGTTTGGGGCCATCACCCTGTGGGAAACACACAAAGTATACTTTCGGGGTCAATGTATCTCTGCTGGCTCTCGTCTGAAGAGGGAGGCAGCTCTTCAGAGTTCACCCCTCTTGTCTCAATTACACAAAGCTGAGACGCAGCTACTCTCTTCCCCCATGGTGGTTCGTCTACACACTGTTACTTCTCTTTGCAATCAGCTCAAGTATTTGGATATGAATATGTTTGGTAAATCTCTCTCTCTCATAGGCTGTTAGTAAATAGACTTAAAGCCCGCCTGTTCCAATCATCCCCTAATTTTATTATGCAAACTAATGGTTCCCCCATGTATTGCCCACATGCTATAACTAACGTTTTTGGCAAATTTTATTGCAATCTGTATAATTGCCTCAATTCAGACCCCAAATATCAATTTTCACAGACCAAGTTTGACTTATTTTTTTACCACTTTGTAACCTCCTAAACTATCTCCATCCCACCTCTCCTTATTAAAGGCTAGTGTATCTGCTGAGGAATTGGCTGAGGTAGTTAAACATTTGCCAACACACTAATCTCCGGGACCAGACAATTTGCCATACTCATATTATAAGACATTTCTCCCCATCTTAAGCCCATATCTATTAGACTTATTTATCTCATTAATGAAAGGAACTATTCCACACTCCCAGTTTCTTCATGCTCATTTTACCATTATCTGGAAACCTGGGAAAATCCCTCTTATCCTGATAACTATAACTATAGCCTATAGCTCTACTTAACTCTGATTATAAGATTTTTACTTAAATTTTGGCCAATAGGCTTACTCAAATATTTCCCGGACTTATTCATAAGGACCACGTGGGATTTGTGCCAACTAGACATGCTGGGGGTAACAAACAAAGGCGTACCATTGACCTAATTTACTTAATAACACAACCCGCCCGGCCCTTATCCTGTGCCTGGACTCTCAGAAAGCAATTGATAGACTTAGTTGGCCTTTTATGTTTGCCACTCTCTCCAGATATGGATTTACGGTCCCTTTATAAAAGCGCTTCCTGCCTTAAACTCTCAGCCAAGTACAGATGTCATCCTTTCTGTTGCCATCATTCCCCATGAGCAATGGTATGAGACAGGGATGTCTTTTATCTCCTTTGCTTTCCATACTTTGTTTGGAACCCTTGGCTGAGACCATCCATTCTCATCTTGATATTCATGCAGTCTCTTTGCGAGAGAGGGAATACAAATTGTCTCTATTCGCTGACGACATTCTTCTGACATTGACTAACCCCCATATATCCCTTCCTAATCTCCATAACCTGTTGTTGACTTTTGGTCGTCTGTCAGGATATAAGGTTAACATGACCAAAACAGAAGCCTTATCATTACATATCCCCCCTTCCACTCTCACTACCTTGCAACAGAATTTCCCATACCATTGGTGTTCCCTATCCCTCAAATATTTGGGAATTCATATAACCTCCTCATAATCTACTCTTTATCAAACTAATTATCCCCCTCTTTTTAGAGATATCAGTCGTCTGCTACACCAGTGGGATAATTACCCTCTTTTAGGATGACTCAATGTTCTAAAAATGTCCACACTTCGGAAACTTTTGTATCTGTTTGAAACACTGCCAATCTCTATTCCACTGAAACAATTGAAGGCTCTTCAGAGATCTTTTCATAACTTCATCTGGCACAAACAATCTCATTGTATAGCTAGCTCTTTGGTATTTACCCCCCGATCTCAAGGAGGTCTGGGTGCCCCCTACATTATTAAATACTATTATGCTACTCATCTTAAGACAGCTTCCAACTGGACTTCTAGAATCTATGCATCTAGCAGATGATCGGAGATTGAAATGAGCATCACCTACCCAGTTCATCCCTGTGCCATGTTATGGTCGACATTAGACCCATCTATTGTCCAACTCAGAAACTGTGTCTGAATCCAATATCGTTCACCCTTTCTATTTTCACAACAGTTATCCCTCTCATCTCCATGCCCACCTTTACTAAACATGCTCTTTAATCAGGATATTTTGGATAGTTTGTCCTAAGGCCGAATGTACCCTTGTTCACAGGATGGTATCTTCCAGCTTCGACACATTGTGCACCCGCTAACACGCTGATTTTAATCATTCACAGAGATCCAACACAAGTGTTACAACAATGTAAACACTATTTCTCTTCTAAATCCTCATCTCTAACCTTATGTGGGCTTATGTGCCCAAGGTCCTCATCAACCTTGCCTTATATGATTTATTTATCAAAATCTCCATGAAGCCACTCTGCTTGTTAACTCCCACCACCTCTACAGTAGCTCACAAAAGTGATTACACCCCTCACATTTTTGTAGATATTTTATTATATATTTTCATGTGACAACACTGAAGAAATTACACTTTGCTACTATGAAAAGTAGTGAGAGTACAGCTTGTATGACAGTGTAAATTTGCTGTCCCCTCAAAATAACTCAACACACAGCCATTAATGTCTAAACTGCTGGCAACAAAAGTGAGTACACCCCTAAGTGAAAATGTCCGAATTGGGCCCAAAGTGTCAATGTTTTGTGTATCCACCATTATTTTCCAGCACTGCCTTAATCCTCTTGGGCATGGAGTTCACCAGAGCTTCACAGGTTGCCACTGGAGTCCTCTTCCACTCCTCCATGACAACATCACAGAGCTGGTGGATGCTAGAGACAATGTGCTTCTCCATCTTCCATTTGAGGATGTCCCACAGATGCTCACTAGGGCTTAGGTCTGGAAACATGCTTGGCCAGTCCATCACCTTTACCCTCAGCTTCTTTAGCAAGGCAGTGGTCATCTTGGAGGTGTGTTTGGGGTCGTTATCATGTTGGAATACTGCCCTAAGGCCCAGTCTCCGAAGGGAGGGGATCATGCTCTGCTTCAGTATGTCACAGTATATGTTGGCATTCATGGTTCCCTCAATGAAATGTAGCTCCCCAGTGCCAGCAGCACTCATGCAGCCCCAGACCATGACATTCCCACCACCATGCTTGACTGTAGGCAAGACACACTTGTCTTTGTACTCCTCAATTAGTTGTTGCCACATATGCTTGACACCATCTGAACCAGTAATCCATGTCCTTAATCTGCTTGTCTTCAGCAAACTGTTTCCGGCTTTCTTGTGCATCATTTTAGAACAGGCTTCCTTCTGGGACGACAGCTATGCAGACCAATTTGATGCAGTGTACGGCATATGGTCTGAGCACTGAAAGGCTGACCCCCCACCCCTTCATCCTCTGCAGCAATGCTGGCAGCACTCATACGTCTATTTCCCAAAGACAACCTTTGGATATGACGCTGAGCATGTGCACTCAACTTCACCATGACGAGGCCTGTTCTGAGTGGAACCTGTCCTGTAAAACCGCTGCATGATCTTGGCCCCTGTGCTGCAGCTCAGTTTCAGGGTCTTTGCAATCTTCTTATAGCCTAGGCCATCTTTATGTAGAGCAACAATTCTTTTTTTCAGATTCTCAGAGAGTTCTTTGCCATGAGGTGCCATGTTGAACTTCCAGTGACCAGTATGAGAGAGTGAGAGCGATAACACCAAATTTAACACACCTGCTCCCCATTCACATCTGAGACCTTGTAACACTAACGAGTCACATGACACTGGGGAGGGAAAATGGCTAATTGGGCACAATTTGGACATTTTTACTTAGGGGTGTACTCACTTTTGTTGCCAGTGGTTTAGACATTAATGGCTGTGTGTTGAGTTATTCTGAGGGGACAGCAAATTTACACTGTTATACAAGTCATATACTCACTACTTTACATTGTAGCAATGTGTTATTTCTTCAGTGTTGTCACATGAAAAGATATAATAAAATATTTACAAAAATGTGAGGGGTGTACTCACTTTTGTGAGATACTGTATATGCAAGAATGGTCTCATATTATACAACGGCCCATCTACCTTCCCCAATGGCAGACGATCTGTGACTCATTTCTAGGGCCTCAAAATGTGTGGAATAGAGAGAGGCAGCCTAAAAGGTGATGCTTTTTTGATACATAACTCCAGATATTCTTTACAGATATAGCCCGGAGGTCTCTCGGTTATGCTGGATATGCCATGGTGATGTAGGTTCACATTTTCATATCTTCTGGGAATGTCCTGTTATATGACTTTTTTGGTCTTCTGTTAAGTGCCTCCTACAAAAACTCCTTTGAACCAGTCTCCCATTGGATCCAATGCATTCTCTTTTGGGCCTGCCTATACCTGGCATCTCCAAATATGCCAAGAAGCTGGTTGCTTTTGTCCTTTAAGCTGCTAAATGGATTATACCCTATCGCTGGCTGTCCTCTTCTCTTCCTACACTCTCCCAATTGGTACAGGCCATAACTTCTACATGTAGAATGGAACATCTTAATGCAGTTGTACATTATTCCATGCCCCAACTTTTGAAATCATGGAATATGAGGGGTAACTCTGAGTTTAACCCAGAATTGATACCTCTAGCCTCTGATACGTATTATTTTTAGAGTTGAGCGAACCTCTGGAAGTTCGGGTTCTGCTGGTCCGTCTGAACTTCGGGACAAAGTCCGGGTTCGGGTCCGGACGGAACCCGAACGATCGCACGGACCCCAAACCCCATTGAAATCAATGGGGACCCAAACTTTTAGGCACAAAAATGGCTGTAACAAAGTCCTGGAAAGACCTAGAGGGCTGCAAAAGGAAGTAAAATGGGGGTAGGGGTAGGGCAAGTGCCCTACAAAAAAATGGGGATAGGGAAAATAAATTAAAATCAAACAAAAAAATGGGAAGGGGGTGGATGTGGAGTAGGAGCCTAGAGGTTGACTAGGCCGTGACCGTGGCAGTGTAGGTGGAAGCGGCGGTGGTAGAGGAGTAGGAGGAGGTAGCCAACATGGTATTTTTTTTTTGTATTGAGGCCTATTCAAAAAAAGAAGTATATGAATGGCTGTGTGAGTCCGTTCTAAAAGTTTATTCTGCATGAGGTACAGACAAGGCTTGTGGGATCCATGCCTGATTCATTTTAATAAAGGTTAGCTTGTCCACGTTGGATGTGGACAAATGGCTCCGCTTGTCTGTGATAACGCCCCCTGCCGTGCTAAACACACGTTCCGACAATACACTGGCTGCAGGGCAGGTCAGCACCTCCAAGGCATAAAGGGCAAGCTCAGGCCATGTGGCCAATTTGGAGACCCAGAAGTTGAATGGGGCAGACCCATCAGTCAGTACGTGTAGGCGTGTGCCCACATACTCTTGCACCATGTTGCTGAAATGCTGCCTCCTGCTAAGACGTTGTCTATCGGCTGGTGGTGCTGTTTGTTGTGGCGGGCTGCTGACAAAGCTTTGCCAAATTTCAGCCATGCTAACCCTGCCTTCTGAGGTGCTGGTGGTGGCACAGCTGCGTTGGTGGCCTCTACCT
>BLSH010452812.1:2347999-2368913 GCA_018402905.1 Glandirana rugosa
GAAATCTCAAATTCCTCCAACAATCTGATCGTTGAGCACGATCGTAGCGATCATTGTTTTATGCAGAGTTTGATCTGCAACTCAAAGCAGCGGTATGTGAAATCTCTAATTACTGCTATCTGTCCTCAGAGCAACAGCACAGCAGTAGTAAAGTAATCTATCTCAGGATGCAGGATCAGATCTTAAAATGTCTCTAATCTCTCCCTCACGCTGTCAGCATCCTCTCCCTACAGCTAACCCAAGAGCATGTGACTGCAGCACTACGTGACTCCAGCTTATAAAGAGGCTGGGTCACATGATGCACTGGCCAATTACAGCCATGCCATTAGTAGGCATGGCTGTGATGGCTTCTAAGGGCAAACCAGTGAAACGCTTGTTGATTGGCTGCCCTGCAGCTTCTCAACACGTGGAGTAAAATAGCAGAACCCCGGACCGAACCCGAACGTTTTTTGAAATGTCCGGGTCCCGGACACCCGAAAGTTCGGTACGGACCCGGACGTTACAGTCCGGGTTCGCTCAACACTAATTATTTTATCTTTAGCATGTGACAACTGTTCTCTCTAGCACTCCACGCTTTAGGATTATTTGTGTTGATTTGATCCTGTTTTCTATGCACATTCAATTGGAGGCTGTAATGGTCCTGCATATTGAGCTGAGTCCTAGCTGTGTGCGTAGAAGCCATTTTGTCATGTCTCAAGCTCATCTCAGCCTATTGGTTTGTGGAGGACAGCTCACCAGGACCATGCCCCCACCTTTCAGTTATCCAATACAATACGGATGACTGAGCAGACATCTCTTATCAGTTCCCAATACACATCTCTGAAGCATAAACCTGTTTGTCTAGGCTTCAGTGACTAGAAAGTTGAGCAGACCTCTGTCATAAAAAAGCTCAATTCACATAAGGTGCAGACAATTTAGCAGAGTAAGCTTGAAGCTTCAGCATGTGTTATAACTTACAAAATAATAAGAGCACAGACATACTATGGACATATTTTGTTTCCTCTGATAATTTATAACTATTCAAGACTAGACACTAGAGTTGAGCGAACTTCTAGAAGTCCGGATTCTGCTGGTTCGGCCGAACTTCGGGACAAAGTCCGGGTTTGGGTCCAGACAGAACCTGAACTTTGTCCCAGACCCCGAACCCCATTAAAATCAATGGGGACCCGAACCTTTAGGCACAAAAATGGCTGTAAAATAGTCCTGGAAAGTCCTAGAGGTCTGCAAAAGGAAGGAAATGGGGGTAAGGGTGGGACAAGTTACCTACAAAGAAATGGGAACAGGGAAATAACTTTAAATATTTTTTAAAAAATAAAAACATAAAAAAGCAAAAATGGAGGTGAATGTGGATCATCTTCAAACTGGGTAGGAAAAGGATTAATTAACGGTAGAGGCCATATAACTGTTCTAAAATCATCTTCAAACGGTGTCAAAAAAGTATAAATAAGCCGGGAGAACCCATATCACTGTTCTGCAAACATCTGGAAACTGTGTGTGTCACTTTAAATATAAAAGGGAATAACTGAACATCTGTTCTGCACACATCTGTAAAGTCTGTGTGTCACTTTAAATATAGCCGCTAATAACTGAACATCTGTTCTGCACACATCTGTAAAGTCTGTGTGTCACTTTAAATATAGCCGCTAATAACTGAACATCTGTTCTGCACACATCTGGAAAGTCTGTGTGTCACTTTTAATATAGCCGCTAATAACTGAACATCTGTTCTGCACACATCTGTAAAGTCTGTGTGTCACTTTAAATATAGCCGCTAATAACTGAACATCTGTTCTGCACACATCTGGAATGTGTGTGTGAAACTACAGCATAGAGAAGAACAGGTATATGGTTTCGCTCTGCTATAGTTTCAAACCCAGTTTGCAGATGTTTGCAGAACAGTGATATGATATCACTGTTCTGCAAACATCTGGAATCCATTTATAAAGTATAAATCTCCCGGCTTATTTATACTTTTTTGACACAGTTTGAAGATGATTTTAGAACAGTTATATGGCCTCTACCGTTAATTAACACTTTTCAGACCCAGTTTGAAGATGATCCACATTCACCTCCATTTTTGCTTTTTTTATGTTTTTCTTTTTTTTATAATGCTTTTAGTTATTTCCCTGTCCCCATTTCTTTGTAGGACACTTGTCCCACCCTTACCCCCATTTTCCTTCCTTTTGCAGACCTCTAGGACCTTCCTGGACTTTTTTACAGCAATTTTAAGAACTTTCATTAAAATTACCAGAACCCCGGACCCGAACCCGAACTTTTTTGAAAAGTCCGGGTTCGGGTCCGGGTCCCGGACACCCCAAAGTTCGGTACGGACCCAAACTTTACAGTCCGGGTTCGCTCAACTCTACTAGACACCCCTATGTGATATCATATGGGGAACCACTGGTAACACTTCTTCCTCCTAGAGAAAATAGGTTATTGAAACCTGTCATGTTTTGACTTGTTGGAATGCAACTTTCATAATGGACTATAATTTAACAGTTTCAGGACTGCACCTTGTACATATTGCCAAATATGAATATTGTTATAGAAATTGTATGTCAGGGAGGGTCCTTATGCTATCCCTGACCCCAGGCCGCCCACAGACTCTCCTTACCCATGTGCGTGGTCAGGGGCATATGGCCCCACCCCTTTGCTACCAGGGAAAAAGGGAATGGAAAGGGCAGTTGTCAGTTCTCCTTTTACCATCAAATAATGAACATCTGACAAGTTGAGAACCTGTTTGACTCATCAACAAATCTCTGTTCAATCACGGACATTAACTGCAGGTATATTTTTCTCTTCAATTCTGCCTTATCTCTTTGTTGCTGTATATTATGTCTTTATTGCTTTGTAACACCATTTTTCTGTAAATATTGTATTTTTGACCTTTTCATTATTAAACCTTATTCTGAAAAGTGTTAATCTTGTCCCTAAAGCTCTTAATGCAAGCTATAATGAACCTGTTCCTTGAAGAGTGCTACTGTTTAGGATAAATCATCAGAATATACCTGTCGGTGGTGACAGTGTGTGTTACAGGCGGTTACTCTGATAACCTAATTGGTATTGCTAAAATTACGAGTCCCTCTTGCTCTGTCAAATGAAGAGGTGGTGGCAGTGAAAGGGTTAATTGCTTAACCACTTCAGCCCCGGAAGGATTTCCCACTTTAGGACCAGAGCACTTTTTGCGATTCGGTTCTGCATCGCTTTAACTGACAATTGTGCGGTCGTGCGACGTTGTACCCAAACAAAATTTGCGTAATTTTTTCCCACAAATAGAGCTTTCTTTTGGTGGTATTTGATCACCACTGTGTCATTTCTGATTGCCGTTACAAACAAAAGAAGAGCGACAATTTTGCAAAAAAACCCGAATTTCTTACTTTTTGCTAAAATCCAAATAAAAAAAATATAAAAAAAAATTTTTTTCCAATTGTTTTGGCCGATTTATATTCTTCCTTATATTTTTGGTAAAAAAAATCGCAATCGGCATTTATTGATTGGTTTGCGCAAAAGTTGCCGCATTTACGGATGATGAGAATTAATTTCTGGGAGTTTTATTTTTATTTTTTTCATTTTTTACTAGTAAAGGCGGCGATCTGCGATTTTTAGTGGTACTGCGATATTGCAGTGGACTTGTCGGACCATTTTGACACTTTTTTGGGAACATTGGCATTCATATAGTTTCAGCGCTATAAAAATGCACTGGTTACTGCCATTGGCAGTGAAGGGGTTAACCTAGAGGGGCACTCCTAAGGGTTAACGGTGTTCCATGGGCGTGTTCTAACTGTATTTGGGCTGCCCTGGCTGGGGGAAGGGAGTGATCATGGCTTCCATATACAGGAAGCCTGTGATCACATCCCTTCCCCCTCTGTCAGAATGGAGATCCGTGTTTACTTACACGGACCTCCGTTCTTTCACTGCGGGGGGGGGGGGCATTGCGGGTAGCCGGCGGTGATCAAGTCCACCCTACCCGCTCCCTGGCCCCCCCGAACACAGTGAGAGATATCGCAGCTGCCGTCATATGACGGCGGTTTGCGATATCGAGCCACTCTGTCGCCGTCAGACTGCAGTCGGCATTCGGTAAGTGGTTAAATTAGGCTGGTAACAATTGCTCTCAGGCTGCTGGCATTGTTACGTTAGTGACAAGCGTGGTGTGAGATTAGCCGGTCCTCTGTCATGAGTTAGTGAGGGGGGCAGGGATCTGATACCCGCATTTGTCACATAGGCCACCTGTGTGTTATTTACAGCTGTTTCTCAACTCCATGTTTACTAAAACTTTGTAATCTACTACTGCATACTGTGATATACATTTTTTCAATTTTTTTCCATTACAAAATTTTAGATCATAGATTCCCAAAGTGGTCTATACGGACTCCCATGAGCCGATTTCAACTTGCAGGGGGTCCATGTAAGTGAGAAAAAAAATTGGGGGTGCACGAGATGTAAATGAGGTCCATGTGAGTGGACCCCATTTAGGCAGCTCATCATCAACAGTTAGACATTCCATAAATGTCTTATTACACCTAACACAGATTGTGTGTACATACTACTTATAATAGACATAGAAATTACTTATATATATTAAATATATTTCATAATATGCACTAACGAAGAACTTAAGGTGCAGTTCAGAAAGGGATATCAGCAGTTCTGACTACACATATACCTGTTGTTTATCCTGCATTATGGACTATTGCAAGAAAGTTTTTGATAGCTTTTCCATCTTCATACCTCATGGAAAGGGGTTTTAGTGTGGTTGCCAATCTTCTTACAAAAAAAAGATATTGATTTCAAATCACTGAACGTGGAGATTTAAGACTATATCTTACTAATTTGAAGCCAAATATTGAACAATTGCTATCAGAGTATCAAGCTCATCCCTCCCATTAACAGCATTATTTGTGTAATCATTTTATGTAATAATTTTACTAGGTTCTGACTTGTTTCATTCAAAATTCAAATATTTACTTTCATTTTGTGTCTCTTCAATAAAGGTATGAATAAAAATTGTACATGTCCCTTTTTTACAATTGTTCACTCTACAAAGAACTGAGCAACACTGTGCCAGCTGTTAAAAACACATTTGAAGTTAATAAGTTTAGGAAAATTCAATATTAGGCAGGCAGGGGGTCTACGGAAAACAAAAAATTTGGCAAGTGGTCTATGGGGTGAAAAAGTTTTGGAGCAGGTAGTCCATCTGGTCTTGGTGCTAAGCCACTCTTTGCCTGTTTGATCACCTCTATCACTTCCTCAACTGCGATAGGGGGGTCCAAGAGGGTTATGGTGGTGGGTCGCAAACTGAGCTAATAAGAACCGATCCAAAAAGGAGTATAGCCTACCTCAATCTCCTAGCTTTTCAGATTGGTAGTTGCTGGAGTAAAAGTTATGAAGTTCCTCTATAATCTTTAGGGGTTTCTGTGTGTGCATCCCCTGAGAGGTTCAGGGTTTGGGAAGGGGATATGAGCAGACTTTAAGGGGACTTATGGGGGGACATTTAATCTGCTCTAAATTAAAGCAAACACTTAGCTGAGCGGTGGAGGAGCATGACTACCACTCCTGCCTACTAGCCTTTGTAAATGATCAGTTGGCAACAGTAAACAAATATAGAGTCACACCTTAAAGGAGTTGTAAAGTCTCAGTGTTTTTCACCTTAATGCATTCTATGCATTAAGGTGAAAAATCTTCTGTGATGCAGCTGTCCCCCCAGAGCCCTCCTTTTTCTTGCCTAAATCTTATCTTTCCAGCTACAAGAATGAGCCCAGCAGCTTCAGCCATTGTCTCAGGGCCTCATTGGACAGATTTATAGCAGCAGGAACCATTGGCTCCTGCTTCTGTCAATTAAATCCAGTGACAGGGGAAGCGGGGAGCGGGGCCGAGTCCTGCTGTCTGTGTCAATGGATGCAGCAGCAGGACTCAGGAGCGAGCCTGTACGAGTGCTCCCATGGAAAGCGGCTCTCCACGGGGGCACTCAATGAGGAGGAACCAGGAGCGCCACCGGGGAACCCCAGAGAAGGAGGATTGGGGCCGCTCTGCACAAAAACCCTTGCACAGAGCAGGTAAGTATGACATGTTTGTTATTTAAAAAAACAAACCTTTACAATCACTTTAATATCCCCTTAGGAAAAGTCCTTCCCAGCTGAATGGTGTCCCAGCTACAGTGAAAGAAAAAAAAAAGAAAGACAAAAAGGGGGGGTTAGGATCCAGGATTAGGACACCTATATGTTAGGGCAGGATGCCCTCCCAAAGGGGAATGCTAAACTATCTAGAAACGAAGACCTACTTTAAACTTATAGTAACTGAAAATAAAATTTTCATAAAGAAGTAAAAGGGACAATAATCAGCTGAGATAACAACTTTCGAATATCGTGCAATTTTGTGTTCAGCAACCCAAGTAAATTAACCACTTCAGCCCATTTTTTGCGTTAAGACACGACTTTGCTTTAACTGACAATTGTGCAGTTGTGCAACACTGTACCCAAATAAAATTGATGTCCTTTTTTTCCCATCAAATAGAGCTTTCTTTTGGTGGCATTTGATCACCCCTGCGGTTTTTATTTGTTGCGCTATAAACAAAAAAAGACCGACAATTTTGAAAAAAAAAACAATATTTGTTACTTTCTGCTATAAAACATTCTCAATAAAAAAAATTAATCTAATTTCTTCATCAATTTAGGCCAATTTGTATTCTGCTACCTATTTTTAGTAAAAAATAATCCCAATAAGCATATAAGTTGTGCAAAAGTTATAGCGTCTACAAACTATTGGATAGATTTATGGACTTTTTATTCTTTTAAATGTTTTTACTAGTAACAGTGGCTATAAGCGATTTTTAGTGGGACTACGACTACAAATCTGACACTTAGTGACACTTTTTGGGAACCAGTGACATCAATACAGTGATCAGTGCTAAAAAAATGCACTAACCACTGTATAAATCACACTGGCAGGGAAGGGGTTAACATCAGGGGCAATCAAAGGGTTAATTGTGTTCCCTGCAGGTGTTTTCTAACTGTGTGGGGGGCGGATGCTCTCGAGGAAGAGAGACATCTGTGTTCCTGATGAGCAGGAATCACAGGTGTCTCTGTTCCTCACTGACAGAAGGATGGTATGTCTTGTTTACATAGGCAGCCCATCCTTCTCTCTCTCCACCATGTGATCGTGGGTGGTTGGTGGCCATCTCAACCGCCCGATCTGCTGATTGGCTCCCACTGTATCCAAACACAGCAGGAGAATGGCTCCTGCAGCATGCGCGCACCCCAGAGCCGTACAGGGGATCATGTACAGGTACGTGATTTTGAGCATAAGGGCCGCCCTGCCACAGTATTTGTACGTGGGGAGGTCCTTAAGTGGTTAACAAAGCAAGTCCCAAAGGGAATAACAAACTAAAAGGCATGCAGTGAGACAGTTAGGAGCTCATTAAAAGTCAGGCCTTGATCAAGGTGTTTGGGAATCACTTGGTTTTGGTTTTGTGCCAGACTGAATTAAAGAGCTAGGTGGAGGTAGTCACTTGGAAGCCCCTGCGATCCTCCAGGTTGGTGAAGATGAAGGCTCTAGAGCAGGGTTTCTCAAATAGGGTTCCTCCAGAAGTTGCTAGGGGTTCTTTGAGCAATGGTCAATTTCTACCTCTCAGATAAATTCCCAATGACATAATTAATCTTCTTAGCTATCTGTAAGTGGTAATTCTTCCCAATGACTACAAGTGTAAGGAGCATTCTTCCCATTGACCATCACATTAATGTATCATTAGTTGTAGAATTCTAATTTTTAGCAGGGGTTTCCCGAGACCAGAGAACTATTTCAAAGGTGTTGAAAAGGTTGAGAAAGGCTGCTCTAGAGAGATAATGCCTAGCCAACTGAGTTGTTGTTCCCTATCCAGAAAAGAGGAAAAAGCATATGGCTTATTCTGATAGGTGAACTTGAGGCAAAATTGGACATTTCAGCAATATTTAACCTATGTAAGCCATCAGAGCATAGGGGTTGAAGAGCCTGGTGGGCCCTGTCCAGCTCCTGATATAATTCCAGGAGGCAGGAGGGTTTTAATAAAAAAAAACCTAGCGATTGTATATCATTGATAGTTTCAGTGATTCCCCTGATCCTAAAATTGTAGCGCCTCAGTCGATTCTCCAGCTCATATATTTTAGCCAAAGCAGTCTAATTACCGTTGCAGATCCTGAATGCAGGCCATATTCTGATTAGCCCGGTTTATCGTCAAGTCCAGTTTAATGTTGATAGCCTCTATACAAGTGCCCAAGTTCTGCAAGTCAGAGAATTGTATAAACATGGTGGCATAGCTCTTCTGTGCCCCAGATGGGGGGTCTGCCATCGGGCCACATAGGGAAGCCGGAGGAGATTTATCTCCCATAGGAGAAAGCAATAAGTCATCAAGGGTCTGCTCAATCAAGCACTTTGTAGAGGAGGGTGCCTGAAAGCATGGAGTACTCACATGTGACCCAGCAGCTGACTCTCTCCCTAGAGTCGCTGGAGCAGGATCCTGGCAGAGGCTGATAGTGGAATCTCCTCCATGGGAAGTCATGTCCACCATCTTGGAATGCTCGGGAGGTAGGCTACAAGCCCGCAGCTGTGGTGATAAGTCCCTCCGTGCTGTGCCCCCGGACATGGAACAACTCCATGGCTCCACCATGGTTTGGGTTGCCAAATCTGGTGGTGGGCTGAGCACTCTGATGGCTGTGGCTAGCTGAAGATAACAGGAGTGGGACGGAGCCCCCGGGTTAAGCTGCCAAATTGGAAGCCACCAAGCATGCACCTATACCTTTTGTATTTTATATTTTCAGAATTGAATTGGTACTGGTATATATACAGTATATACCTTTTAGATAGAAGAAGCCGTGTAGAGAGGCTGTTGCCATTTATAAATGTATTAACTTATTCTACTTTTACTGATAGTGGTTGTGCTTGGATGTGGCGCTGTCTGAGTAGTGGAAAGTAAATGTGTCCCTTAAACAATGTGTTCATATGTTACAATGGGATAATATCCCTATCTCTGGGTTAAAGTGCATATGTGCCAAGTGAAGGTGTTCGTACTTGAGCTCAGACCTTTTATAATTTATAACTTCCAAATATTACCATGTGTGAACAATAGTGCAATTTATAAAACCAATGATATCATCAAAAGTGTGGGAGCAGTAGGAAAGTGTAAATATATCCAAAGGTATTATTTTCATCTGTGCAAACAAATTTAAAAGAACTTAAAAAGGTGTGGAAACAATTCAGGATGTGTGCAAAAATTGTGTTACTTTCATCTGCGTTAGTCAATCTTAAAAAATCTTAAAAAATGTGTACAAGGAAAAAAACTTTTTGCATGTGCTGGTATGGATGTGCTAGTATCTCACAAAGGAAAAGTTTGATACTTCAGGGATCATACCCTTTTCCCATGGTGTACTATATAATGATCTGACTTTCAATCAATGCAGATGATAATTACTGATATATCTATGTAAGTTATGTGATACAATAATTTTATATGAGTTTTTAAACTTTAATAATTATACTATCAGTAACACCAGATCTTTGAACAGTCCATATATTATTAATTCCGTGACTTCAAGTGCTCATTCGGTGTGTTTAATTCCTTCATATAATAATTTGTGACAGGGAGTGTGTATTCACTCGTGCTCCCCCGTTGTTCCCCTCCTTACCAGAGGGCACTGCCCCTGCAGGGGCCACGTGCCTATCTTTAATAATCCTAGGGTTCTGGTCCTGGGTCAGGGGTTCTCGTCCAACGACCTTAGGGGTGTCTTCCTTTGGGCGGGTAGACTCCTTCTGCTGCTCTGGAGTTGCCTGCTCCTGCAGGTTTGGGGAGGTCCCAGGTTGTTTTGTTCCACCGTGTTATAGGGTAAAAAACAGAGAGGACTCCATAGTGTAGCTTATAAAAAGATGTATCCTTTGTATTATTCAAGATTACATGGGATACATTTCAAAAAAATATGATAAAAAACAGGGGAAAAGTAGGGCAAAATTGGGTTAAAATAAATGAAGGGTTTGTCCGTTTGTCCGTAAATTGTCTCAGAGCCGATCTTCCTCTGTGTCTTTAGTGTGAGAGCTTTGCAGCTCTCCTCACTGAGCGGCGTGCATTCCACCGCTCACTCTCTGAGAACCGGGTGTGACGTCGGACTTCCTGCTAGGTCACCTAGCAGGAAGTCCGACGTCACACCCATAAATTATAAAAGGTCTGAGCTCAAGTACGAACACCTTCACTTGGAACATATGCACTTTAACCCAGAGATAGGGATATTATCCCATTGTAACATATGAACACATTGTTTAAGGGACACATTTACTTTCCACTACTCAGACAGCGCCACATCCAAGCACAACCACTATCAGTTACACATCCCACCTGCGGGAGGGAATCATTGGAGGGCAGCAGTCGAGCACAAGGACCCATAAGCATACCCCTACCATATAAAATTATTCTACTTTTAATTCTTGAATCTTAATTATTGTATTTTTTGTTGATAATAATACCTGATTCACCAATATGAGTGTATGGTGGCTATCATTAGCCTTCTATGACCTAATGTGGGTTAAAATACTATGGCTGTCATTTTTATTATTGTGTTTCAATAACATGGCCGCTGGAATCATACTTCACTAATATAGCGCCATCTGTTTGCATCTTATTTCCTAGTTCCAGGTAAGGCGGGTGGTAATAGGCTACCTAAACATGCCCACTTCAGCGTCAGCACTAGAGACCCTTGAGGACATACCCTTGAACAAAGAATGTTGGACAAAGCTTATGTTCTGAAATCACCCCGCCATTCCGATCCTGAACGAAGGCCGTTGTCCTGATAACAGCCATTGTTGTTTTCTATTAATACATGGAGTTTGCTTGAACTATTTTATTATTTGTAGAAATTCATTATGATTACTTCACTATGATCCATCCATCTGGCCCCATCTAGTGAGCTCTTTTTTTACATAGCTTCACTAGTTATCAATGCCCACTAGTGGAGAATCTTGAGAGTGTTGCATATTGCCTAAGGAGACTGAAGCTGTTGTATGGGGAAGATAACCTGTCCATAATGATTTTGCAAAGCATTGGATGCTGCTCATGATTGTGCAATTTATTGGTAGTATGTTGGTGTTCACATGGATCGTACTAAAGGAATCGGTGGAAGCACAATGTATGCACAATTATTTATGAATTGTTGGAACTTTATATATTTATTAAGAGAGAGTTGGATTTTGTTTTATTAATGTAGCCACATATTATTACCTTTAATAAATTGTGAAGGTTATTTAACCACTTCCGGACCGCCCGCCGTCATTATACAGACAGCAGTACTTTGCTGCTGAATACCGTTGCTATGGTAGCAGATAGTTACCATAACCCCAGTATGTTTTTAAACTGAGATCGACTGGCTTTCAGATAAAAGTGGCCTCTGTGGCAGATTTGCGGGGAGATCACTTTTATCCGGGGCGGGAGAGGTGCTCATCTCCCTCCCGCCACCTTCCCGTGGTCTCTGCCACTTACCGGACCCGCCGGTAGCAGTGGAGATGATCGGGTCAGCTCCCCTCCTGCACTGGATGCCGAGCGAGCAGAAGATGCCGCCAGTCACTCGGCTTCATAGCATTGACTGGCGGAAGCGACGTCAAATGTCACTTGTGCCCAATGCTTTTAAAGGGACTTTTTTATTGCATTTAAGTGTAAATATGAGATCTGAGGTCTTTTTGACCCCAGATCTCATATTTAAGAGATCCTGGCATGCTTTTTTCTATTACAAGGAATGTTTATATTCTTTGTAATAGGAATAAAAGTGATCAAATGTTTTCTTTTTTAAAAGGACGGTGTAAAAATAAAAAATAAAAAGTAAAATAAATAAGAAAAAAAATCTTGAGATTCACACTACAAAGGCCTCTGAACACACTAGAAAGCCACAGACAGCGCCTTAAATTTTCTTGTAGGGACTGTAAACTATTGCTTTTATAATACATGTGTCACGGTATATATATGTTTTGTCTATATATATTGTTTCCAATACATTGTTATATTTTTATACATATTGTGTGATCCCTGGGTGCCGAAATAGTCCATGCTTCTGAATGGGTAATGGTCTGCTAACGTTCCATACCACTCCCCATTTACTCAATTATTCAGAATGATGGCACCCCAGAACTCTATTTAATTCTACTTTTAAGGCTCTTTTAATCTCATTTTATTCCCTAGGGTGTTAGAAAAAAAGATATAATGTTTGGTTCTAAGTAATTTGCTAGGAAAAAAAACGTATTTTAACTTGTAAACACCGAGTCTTAAAAAGAGGCTCAGTCCTTAAGTGGTTAATCTCAGTCAGATTAATTATTTTTAAGTTATAGTTTCTGGCACTGCACTGACTAGTAAGGATGGTCGAACGGTTTGGCCTGAGTATAAGTTTGGCTGAACTTCTGCTGTTCAGAGAACAGCTGAACAAACGGACCATTCGGCCGTTTGTTCTCCCCCCCGAACCACCTGCAACATTATGGGGCAAGCACGGAGCGCCCCATAATGGCATGCAGATGGCACGCACAGCTCCTCCCCATTGGGAGGGCTCCCGCCATCTGCCCGCTGTTTGTTATGGCAGTTTATTTATATGGCAAGGCGGGGCCACCCGGCAATGTAAGCAGGTTACCTCACCCCTTCTGACGTCACGCACTGTCAGAGGGGGCCGGTCACATGCTTACATCATCGGGTGGCCCCGCCCTTCACTGTAAATAAACTGTCATAACAAACAGAGCTCAGTGGGCAGGAGCCCTCCCATGGAGGAGGAGCTGTTGCATTTTTTTTTCCAGGTCCGTTGCTCACCGTGATTGATGATGGATTACAACGGGGGGACACTTATTTTATTTTTAATTTTTAATAAAGTACTTGTCCCTAATTGTCTCCTGTGTTTTTTTCTTTTTTTGACACTTTTTGGTGAATTGGTAGAGGTACGATGATACTAATTCACATAGGGGGGGGTCGGGATCTGGGGGCCCCCTTATTAAAGGGGGCTTCCAGATTCCAATAAGCCCCCTCACCCGCAGACCCCCACAACCACAGCCCAGGGTTGTGGGGAAGAGGCTCTTGTCCCTGTCAACATGGACCCCTGCCCCAAAGCACCTATACTCCCCATGTTGAGGGCAGCCTGGTATAGTTCAGAAGGGGGGCGTCGCCCATCCCCCCTATCCTGGCCAGGTTGCATGCTCGGATAAGGGTCTGGTTTGGATTTTAGGGGGGTCCCACATCAATTTTTTTTAATTCTTGCGCGGGGTTCCCCTTAAAATCCAAACTAGACCCAAAGGGCCTGGTATGGACTCTGGGGGGGGGACCCTACACAAAATTTTTCAGTGATATTTTGTATATTGCCGGGAGCTGGCGATACATTACAGCTGCGATTTTAAATGACAATTTTTTCTATGGAAATGTCATTTTGCTCTGGCTATGTTCTACACATCACAGAGATGCACTCTTTTACAGGTAGACTTAGGAGCCCCCCCCCCCCCCCCCAGGCACATTATTTAAAGGAATTTTTTTCACTTTAAGCATTATTAAAATCACTGCATGTAGGAGTGCTGGGGAGTTTCTGGTACCCTCATTACTGTAGGATTTACCCTAATATAGATTACAGTTGAGAACTTGATATGTAAAGAAAAAAATCAAATTTTGGGTAAAAAAACAGACTCACAGATGTGTATCAAAGCTCAACTGCTCTCTTACGCTGGATTCACACCTATGCATTTTTAGTGCTTTTTGCATTTTGCAGATTTTCACTGCAGAATGTGTTCCGTAGGAAACCATGTTAAATGTATTGCAGTGCAAATCTGCAAAATGCAAATAGCACAAAAAATGCATAGGTGTGAATCCAGCCTTAGACAGTTTATGACAGGGACTTCATTAGGAGTGAAGGATCCAACAACACCCAACGAACAATTTTTGACAGGTGCATATAATTTAAATTTTTTACAGCAAGGCGAATTCTTCCTTTCATCAAGAGTACCTCTATAGCAGGGATATGCAATTAGCGGACGGTGTAAAGGCATCACCAACAACCATAGTCCTATTTTTCCACACCTGTTACTTCTATCCAAAATCTGCAAAACAGACACCAGAATTTATTAAAAACATCTCTAATCTTGTTCCGAGTGCACTAAATTGTGGCCTCTTCATATAGACTGGCTCCTAAGCCCATTGTTTACAAAATAAAGAAAGCTTGCAGGGAAAATGTCTTTTTTTTCTTAATAAATGTCAGTTTTACTGCAGCAGGTTCTATACATGGTACAGATGTGCCACTTTACTGGCAGACTAAGGGGACCCCCCAGGCACTATATTTAACAGAGTTTTTAATTAGTATTGTTTCACTTCATAATTATCATTAAATATTGCTCATTTAAAAATGATCCAGTACCTGGACCCCTATTTGTATAGTTAATAACTTGCATATAAACCTTCAAAATGGGTACTCTTGATTTTTCCAGTGTGGGTCCCATAAACTTCAATAGGGTTTGTTGTTTAGCTTTGAACTTTTGCAATGTCCGAAAGTTCTGGCACAAACTGAACAGGGGGTTTTTCAAACCATCTCTACTTATGATTTGTTGTTGTCCTACTTTCTATGTTGGCAAAACCAGACCCCCTTTCTGGAAATGCATATATGATCATCTCTATGTTACCTGCAAGGTAAAATTGTATCACCAATCAGTTAACATCATGGCTTGTTCCATCAATTTACCACTGAATACATACATTTTTTTGCTCTGGAGAATGTGCCTCCTAATGTTAGGGGTAGTTATGCAGATATGAAACTTGCTCAGCTGGAGAATCACTGAATCCAAATTCCCAAAGCCAGGTATGCCTTTGAGGCAAATCTGGAGGACCATATACGCCTTTCTTGATGTATTTTATTGTTTTTGATGTATATGAGGAGAGGATATTACCATTAAATAATGCACTTCACATGTGTCTGAAGATGCCGTATATATTTACTGGCAGTATTTGGCTGTTACTATTTATTCTTAATTTACCTTTATTTTTTTATTATTTAGAATTATAGGTGTTGTGTATGGTTTGCATCACCGCGGTCCACCTCTGTCTATGAGCTTATGTTTCATAATAGGAAATGATGGGGGGCAGCAGGATAGAATAGGTTTAATGTTTGGAGAGGGTCTGGACAATGTGAAAGAATGTGTGATGTTAGTGTTGTGTGTTGATCTTTTTGGGGGGTGAGAGGGTATGTAAGATCACCAGGAATTGTTTAGGAAGTACTCCCTATATTGTGTTGACCACATTATGAGTATAAAAGAGCAACTTGATATACGTGAGATAAATTGAGTAAACAGTAACACTTTTGAACTTATTCAGGTTGAAAAGGTTTCATCTCTGAATCGCCACAAGGGGGAGATAGAGAACCATTTATCTTTAATGTCTTTTAGTTTTAAATTTTCTTAGAAAAGTCTGTCTGTGAAGGCATACAGAACTTATTTTGTATGTTATACTTATAACCCTGGGTAAGAGGAGATGACCGAAGGTAAACAGTTCAGTTCCGGAGTACGCCGACAAGTGTGGCAAAGAATTTTCTAGCACAGCAAATGTAGATCTCCTATGCTGTTATGCTCTTCTGCAGGTATATACGTTTTGTGCTTTGTTTAGAGTTAGCTAGGAGTCAGTATACCCGGTAAACCTGGCATTTTGTAATTCATTTGTTTCGTTTGGGTAAAGCCGGTGTAGAAGAATATACCGTGCTGTGTTTAAATTCGAGCAGGGCGATAGATTTCAGTGATGGCGAATAAGAGCCGTAGATTAAGTTTAGTCTCACTTGATGAGAGTAGTGTGTATACTCACATTCCTCAGTGTACAGGATGAGAAGAATCCTGGAGCTGAGTTTCTCATGGTGGGTCTGGGTAATCCACTTGAGGTTTTCTAGAGCATGTCTCAGTCTTTCCTGGGTTTGCGGTGCACCGTTGAAGTAGGGAGACTCCCCTCCCCTGGAGCATGTCTGTTTGCTGGAGGGGGAGAGAATCTGGAGGACAGTCTGCGTCGCCTCTGTGTTGAAGTTTCGCCAAGGTGTTGCATGTCCATTGGTTCTTCTGTTTGATGGTGGCTTGGGCGAAGGTCGGCGTACCAGTCAGGAAGGTCTACCAGTGGAATGTTTAGTTTTTCGCAGAATAGTGGTAGATCTTCTGGTAATTTTAGGAGTGTTGGCCGATTCGGGAGACCAGCTGAAAGACAGAATGGGAATTTCCACCTGCATGGAATGTTGTTTTCCCTCAGGAGGTCTAGGAGGGGGCGCAAATCTTTGCGCTGTTGAAGTGTTATCTGTGATAGGTCTTGGAAGAGTTTGATTTTGTGAGCTTGGTAAGAGAATGCGTCCTCTCGCTCTAGCCCTGCGGAGGACGTTCTCTTTTAGTTGAAAATTCACTATGTTACAAATAACATCTCTAGGGGGCTCATTCTCTCTTCCTCTGGGTCTTGATGCCCTGTGAAATCTTTCAAGTTCAATCAGCTTTTCAGGGGGCCTTCCTAACAAATCGTTAAAGATGGCTAGGAGAGTAGCGCGCAGATTGTCTGGTTCATAGGATTCAGGCAGGTTTCTGACTCTGATGTTGTGCCTGCACCCTCTGCTTTTTAAGTCTTCTATATGGTGCCTCATATCTCTTAGTTGCAGAGTGTGCGAGTCTAGGGTACATCTTGAAGTGTGTAATTCCATGTCATGGCGCGTGGTGATTTCTTCCATGTCTTCCACTCTGTTCAGCATTTTTTGAAAATCGTGTCTGAGGTCTGCGATAGCTACCGTTATGGCATTTTTGATGTCCGCTGCCACTGTATGTAGGTCATTCAGGCTCAAGGTGTGTTATACCTTTTCTCTGGGTAGTGACAGGCTTCTTGTTTTGTGCTGAGCTTCCTCTCCTCCTGTGCTGCAGTTGTCACTTTTTGTGGCTCCACCTGGGGACTGTTGTTCCACCATGGCATCACGCGAACGGGACCTGAAGATCTCAGCGATCTGATTTGGCGACTCTGGCGGTGATTTCCTGGGAAACCGGGAGCGAGCAGGGAAATTAACACTTTGAGATTTGCCCATTCCTTGAGGAATGTGCAAGTCTGTAGAGGCCTAGGCGGCCATATTCATTAGTTCCTGGACCACAATTTTGAGATTCTCAGTGCACTTGCTCTGAGTTTTGGCCTTTTGCGCCAAGGGATTGCTGTTTCTGTGTGTTCCCCTGTTTATGGGGTGTAACGTTAGGTGTTAAATCCACTTAGGCCACAAGATGGCGGCCTCTGTATTTTTCCTGAGTAGGCCGCAATTGAAGCCGCAGCCTCAATTAGTTGATGTGGCCCAGATTGGGTGTTCACAAAACGGGCCGTTAATCTAGCAGAGGGCTGTGGGGGGATGGATGGGAGGAAATCCCGCATTTTGGGGGTGTTTATCCCCTGTAGATGGGCCTGAGGGAGCCGGGAAATGCCGGCCTAGTGCTTGTACAGAGGCCGCACTGGCGGCCTGGATCGCTGGAGCTTGGGGGCACCTTCCACCAAAATGTTTCCCCTGTGATGAAGCTGGGGAGTTGGTGTATCCCCCTGGGTGATGTGGTGGCTCACCCGTCCTCTGTTGATCCGGATGGCCCTGGATGGAGAGAAGGAGAACCAGAGCTCTGTGAAGAAGCGTCCTCCTTGCTGCTCTTAAGGCCACGCCTCCTAAAACGTCTAACTTTAGACCCTTCCCACCTAGGAATCCTTTATGCCTTAGAGATGGAACAATACAGTGCCTAAAATATTCATAATGGAAGGCTTCTCCCCATCTATGTATATCCCATAGCTATTCCTTGCCACCCCCATCTTTTTAACATAAAACACCTCCATATAATTGATCAAGTCAGTTAATATCTTCTGTGATGTTGTGGGGGTTTTGTGTGAAGTGTTTTCTAATGAGTTCAGTCCATGTACAGTTCAGTACAGTACAGTTTTAGGGTTTGTTGGCCCACTTTTATTGAAAAGAAAAAGGATAAAATTCCACACAATAAACTAGTGCCCTCACAGGAGTTTCTACCATAAATACGAAAGACTTAGGGCTTTGGTCTGTTTCACAGACTACCTGCACTGGATAAGGCATGCACACCTCTGGCCACTCGCTTGCAACCACACAGACTCCTTTGAAGTGTGGAGTCCTAAATTACTGTCAGGTCTTTCATTATAAGAGCTGTGTCTGCTGGTCTCAAACAAGACTTGGACATTGGATTGAAGACTTGTACCCTCCTAAAGTACTTCAATGTCTTTAAACTCGAGACTAGAGTTGAGCAAACCCGAACTGTAAAGTTCGGGTCCATACTGAACTTTGGGGTGTCCGTGACCCGGACCCAAACCCGGACATTTGAATAAAAAGTTTGGGTTCTGGGTTCGGATATTTGATCATGCATGTTGAATAGCTGCAGGGCAGCCAATCAACAAGCGTTTCACTGGTTTGCCCTTGGAAGACATCACAGCCATGCCTACTAATGGCATGGCTGTGATTGGCCAGTGCATCATGTGACCCAGCCTCTGTATAAGCTGGAGTCACATAGTGCTGCATGTCACATGCTCTTAGGCTAGTCTAGGGAGAGGATGCTGCCGGCACTGTGAGGGACAGATTGCAGATATTAAAAACATCTCATTCTGCATTACAGAACGATCTGATTCTGGGCTAGGTAGAGATTACTACTACTGCTTTGAGGGACAGATTGCAGATCTCATCCTGCATTACAGAATGATCTGATTGTGGACTAGGTAGAGATTACTACTACTACTGCTTTGAGGGACAGATTGCAGATCTCATCCTGCATTACAGAACGATCTGATTCTGGACTAGGTAGAGTCTACTGCTTTGAGGGACAGCTTATTGTTCTAAAATCATCTCCTAGTTCTATAGGGTCAGGTTCCTGCTGTTGCTGTAAGGGACAGATTATTGTTCTAAAATCATTGCCTACTCCTATAGGGTCAGGTTCCTGCTGTTGCTGTAAGGGACAGATTATTGTTCTAAAATCATCGCCTACTCCTATTTCATGCTGTTGCTGTAAGGGACAGATTATTGTTCTAAAATCATTGCCTACTCCTATAGGGTCAGGTTCCTGCTGTTGCTGTAAGGGACAGATTATTGTTCTAAAATCATCGCCTACTCCTATAGGGTCAGGTTCCTGCTGTTGCTGTAAGTGACAGATTATTGTTCTAAAATCATTGCCTACTCCTATAGGGTCAGGTTCCTGCTGTTGCTGTAAGGGACAGATTATTGTTCTAAAATCCTCGCCTACTCCTATAGGGTCAGGTTCCTGCTGTTGCTGTAAAGGACATATTATTGTTCTAAAATCATCACCTACACTGCCACGGTCATGGCCTAGTCAACCTCTAGGCTCCTACTCCACATCCACCCCCTTCCCAATTTTATTTTTTTATTTGATTTTAAGTTATTTTCCCATCCCCATTTTTTGTAGGGCACTTGTCCTACTCTTACCCCCATTTTACTTCCTTTTGCAGCCCTCTAGCACTTGCCAGGACTTTTTTACAGCCATTTTTGTGCCGAAAAGTTCGGGTCCCCGTTGACTTCAATGGGGTTCGGGGTAAAGTTCAGGTCAAGTTCGGTACCGAACCCAAACTTTTTCGCGAAGTATGGCCGGACCTGCCGAACCCGAACATCCAGGTGTCCGCTCAACTCTACTTGAGACCTTGATCCAGGAATTACAAAATCTGGAGAAAACCAAAAGCTTAGTTTTCTCCGCTCTTAATTATACCTCTGTAGTCCTTCACTCTGAATATATCAGAATCCTGTGTACTATTTAGCTCACTTTCCAAAGGGACAGGGCCTACCATTGACACACTGCCTAAATTTACACTTTACCAAGTCTAGGCCTTTTGACCATTGGGGTGTAATGCAGCTAGGCTTCCAGACTCCGCCAAGGGTGGCCAGTTTATTTGTTAATGTTATTGCTGGTTATTTTGCTAGATATGGTCACTTCAATCCATGCCTGCTGACCAAAGCAATATGGATGCAGAGATCTCACCCATTGGTAGGTCCATCTTGGGGACTGCCCTTTAGTCTTACCCATCCTCATGGGTCCAAGTCAGTTGGGCTTCCTATGATGGAAAGATGTTCCTCAAAATTAAGTTGTTCTCGTAACCTTTCATTGTTCTTGTTATATTTTGCTGTTTTATGGTCCTCATTTATACAATATATTCCTGACCAGGAATTCTTGCTGAGGGCCCTCTTTCCCATGTAACTCCATTACTACAACCTTGCTCATTAGTCTTCCACAGCAGTTATATTGTATGTGGCACCTGGTTGGAGGCAATATTTTTGCCCCCCCCCTGCCTAGACAGGACTCTCAACTGAAAAGGGACTACTAAAACTGAGAGGCTGACAGTAGGCTCAAGATTCACCACTTTTTTACCTAACTATTTAGATGTTTCAATGTATATATACTGTATATACAGTATATGCAAGAAGCTGCTAAAAGTCTAACCTAGGTTGCCTCTGGACTATGGCCATAGATCATTCCCAAGTGACTTGTGTATCTCCCGGTCTTCCCAAGACTAGAGTTGAGCGAACCCGGACTGTAAAGTTCGGGTCCGTACCGAACTTTGGGGTGTCCGGGACCCGGACCCGGACCCGAACTTTTCAAAAAAAGTCCGGGTTCGGGTCCGGGGTTCTGGTAATTTTAATGAAAAATTAGAAAAATGCTGTAAAAAAGCCCAGGAAGGTCCTAGAGGTCTGCAAAAAGAAGCAAAATGTGGGTAAGGGTGGGACAAGTGCCCTACAAAGAAATGGGGACAGTGAAATAACTTTAAATATTTTTAAAAAAATAAAAACATAAAAATGCAAAAATGGAGATCATCTTCAAAATGGGTCTGAAAAGTATTAATTAACATTAGAGGCCATAGAAATGTTCTAAAATCAAATGTCAGGCCCAAGCGAGTTGAGATCAGAAC
>BLSH010452812.1:2374743-2386652 GCA_018402905.1 Glandirana rugosa
GATGGGGAAAAGTGATTGAGTATAATAGACTTCCTAATTCGGTGGTAGTGTCCCAAAATTATTCTTTTTTTACGTTACTTATGCAAACCTTGACAAGGAGTATTCTAGCCTTAGGTTTCAATAATAGCACACAGCAGCATAAATATTAGGGGGATTTTTTTTTTACAAAATTCTTTCATAGTCTGCACTGTAAATCTATTTTCAACACTTTGTGATTTTCGGTCAATAATGTTATTTTACATTAATTGCTGTGCATTTTTTGACAGAGGTCTGATCAAATTCTGAGAACAGATTCAGTTCCAAACGTATTCATTGCATTTTTTTTCTTATTAAAACCCTGTGATGGTGGCTTAATCCTTCAGATAATATGAGTTAGTGAAAAGGGGTAGGAAATTAATTGGACACAGAATGAAATTCTCGAAATGTCAGAATATTAAACTCTATTGCACACATGGGACCCATTCACTGAAAGCTGTGCTTGAATATTTCCCATGAGTTTCCATTCAATTTAATTGTGTGTGAAGATTTTGAAGAAAAAAGACAAATGGTGACAATAATGAGAATATATGTATAAAAAGCCTGCAAGAATACAATTGTACTACACTTTGTTCACAGGTGAGGGTTTCTACAAAAGTTTTAGTAATTATGATAGAGACTGAAAGCATAATTTGTGGAAATGTTTGCTACCTAATATAAACAATATATAATTCAGGGCTGTTTTTTTTGCCTTCAGTAATTCTGTTAAATGCTTAGTCCATGCCTTTGTAAAGATTAGGGATGATCTGAATGTACCTGGGTTTGGATTGCTGGAGGTTCCATGAATTGTGCTGAAGTTCTGAATATGAATCTGATTATCATTGTGTCAAGTCAATGAAAGACCAATTTTTAAGGTTCAGTTCACACCACAGAAACCCAGTCCAGATGCGTTGGGGATGCATTTCTGCATATGCACTTTTATTTTTTTTAAAAAGACTATTTTATTGAAGTTTTACAGCATACATTGCAAAAGACGGGTACCAAATACTGAATAGTAAAAAAGTAGCAAATAGTTCATACATAGTTCTGTAGGACACAGGTTAAGATATTTTTATGAGCTAACTGACCATCTTATATGGTTGCTGTGCTAACACATAAGATATGATAGCAAATAGGGAGAGGGAGGAGGGGATGGGGAGGGGTAAAATCACAAATAGTGTTACTGGAGGGTAGGGGGGAATAAAAGGTGGTGGGGGTGATGGCACAGGTAACTTTTCATTGCTTATTCTGCATATGTGTTTTAAGCTTTGTGATATGGTCAGGTGGGTGTCCGGGTACACCCGCCACCCTTACTGGGATCGCTTATGTGTTTTCAATGCATTCCAGTGCATTTTTCCCCTCTTGTTTTTTTTCCCCAAAGATTCCAGTTTTTTTTTTCTTTAACCACTTCAATACCATGCACTTTCCTCCCTTCCCGCTGAGACCAATTTTCAGCTTTCAGCATTGTTGCCTTTTGAATGACAATTGCTATACTGTACCCAAACACATGTTTTATCATTTTATTCCCACAAATAGAGCTTTCTTTTGTAGGTAATTGATCACCTCTACGGTATTTATTTTTTGCGGTACAAATAAAAAAAGTTGTTTCTGTCACAAAACTTTGTAAATAAGTGCATTTTCTCCTTCATTGATGGGCACTGATGAGGCAGTACTGATTGGCACTGATGAGATGGCACTAATGAGGGGGCAGTGATGGGCACTAATAGGCAGCACTGATAAGCAGCAATGATTGGCACTGATAGGTGGCACTGATATGCAGCACTGATGGGCACTGATAAGCGGCACTGATGGGCACTCATAGGTGGCAGTGATTGGCACTGACAGGTGGCACTGGGCACTGATAGGTGGCACTGGTGAGCACAGATAGGTGGCACTGGTGGGCACTTATAGGTGGCACTGATAGATAGCACTGTTAGGGAGGCACTGGCAATCATCACATATGGGCACAGTGCCATCCCTAGAGTGTACTGTATGCCCCTTACCTGGTGGTCTAGGGTGGGCTTCCTGGTGGTCTCCCTGGTGGTCTTGGGGCAGGCCACCTGGTGGTCCCTAAGTGAGCTCCTTGGTGGTCCTGGATGGTGATCCTTGGAGCCACCGATCAGCTCTCCTCTACTCGTGTCTGCAGACATTAGTGGAGGAAAAGCCGATACAAGGCTCTTTCTATTCACACTGTGATCAGCTGTGATTGTTCATGGCTGATCACATGGTAAAGAGCTTCTGACGGAGGCTCTTTATGGAGATCGGTAATGCTGTGTGTCAGACTGACACACCACACTGCCAATCGATGAGCTGCTCGCCCCATGGGTGCACAATTGTGGGTTATCCTGGCGGATGTCATATGACATCCAGTCAGGATAACTGAACCACCGCCCGGCCATCATTTGTCTATAGCCCGGGCGGGAAGTGGTTAATGCATTTCAGTTAATTTTTGATGCATTTAAATGCACTCCAGTGTATTTTTGATGAATTTAAATGCATTCCAGTGCAGTTCCTTGCAGAAAAAAATGTAGCATGCTGTACTATTGTTAACTGTACTAAAATGCCTTGCAATGGTGTGAGCTTTACCAATAAAATCCATGTAACCTATTGTCCAATGTGTTTTTGATGCAGAAAAAATGCCCTGGACTGCATGTGGTGTGAACTGGCCCTAAAATAATTTCTAGCTATTTTCAAGACCAATAGATAAAGGATTGTCAAGCAAATGGCATTGGACTGAGTATTGCCCAGTGTATTAACCTCTTTTTAATGCAGTATAGTTTAGTGCAGTTTACAAGTTTAACACCATATATTTCAATGCATTACCTTCCATTTAATGCATTATAGTTCAGTGCGTTGATGCAAGTATAATGCCATATATTTGAGTGCATTACTGCAAGTTTAACACTGTACATTTCATTGCATTACTGTAAGGTTAACACCATATATTTCTGTGTGTTACTGCATGTTTAATGCTGTACATTTCTGTGTATTACTGTAAGTTTAACATCATATATTTCTGTACGTTACTGCAAGTTTAATGCTGTATATTGCAGTGCGTTACCGCAGGTTTAACGCTGTATATTTCAATGTATTACCTTCTGTTTAATGCAATATAGTTCAATGCTTTACTACAAGTTTAATGCCATATATTTCAGTCCAATACCGTCCATTTAACGCATTATAGTTCAGTGCGGTACTGCAAGTTTAACCCTGTATATTTCAGTGCTTAACTGCAAGTTTAACGCTGTATATTTCATTGCATTACTGCAAGCTTAACGCCATATGTTTCTGTGTGTTTCTGCAAGTTTAACACCATATATTTCTGTGCCTTACTGCAAGTTTAATGCCGTATATTTAATTGCATTACTGCAAGTTTAACGCTGTTATTTTCAGTGTATTACCTTCCATTTAATGCAGTATAGTTCAGTACGTTACTGCAAGTTTAATGCCATATAGCTCTGTGTGTTACTGCAGGTTTAACGCTGTATATTCCAGTGCATCACTGCAAGTTAAACGTCATATATTTCTGTGTGTTACTGCAAGTTTAATGCCTTCTAATTCTGTGCATTACTGCAAGTTTAATGCCCTATATTTCAGTGTGTTACTGCAAGTTTAACACCGTATATTTCAGTGTGATACCGCAAATTTAATGCCATACCTTTCTGTGTGGTACTGCAAGTTTAACACCGTATATTTCAGTGCATTACTGCAAGTTTAATGTCGTATATTTCTGTGTGTTACTGTAAGTTTGACGCCATATATTTCTGTGCATTACTGCAAGTTTATGCTGTATATTTAATTGTGTTACTGCAAATTTAATGCTGTTATTTTCAGTGTATTACCTTCCGTTTAATGCAGAATAGTTCAGTGCGTTACTGCACGTTTAACGCCATATAGCTCTGTGTGTTACTGCAGGTTTAACGCTGTATATTCCAGTGCATGACTGCAAGTTAAACACCATATATTTCTGTGTGTTACTGCAAGTTTAACGGCGTCTATTTCTGTGCATTACTGCAAGTTTAATGCCCTATATTTCATTACGTTACTGCAGGTTTAACGCCTTATATTTCTGTGCATTACTGCAAGTTTAACACCAAATATTTCTGTGCATTACTGCAAGTTTAACGCCATATATTTCAGTGCGATACTGCAAGTTTAATGCCACAAATTTCTGTGCATTACTGCAAGTTTAACACCGTAATTGTGTTACTGCAAGTTTAGCGCCATATATTTTTGTGCATTACTGCAAGTTTAACTTCATATATTTCATTGAGTTACTGCAAGTTTAACGCCATATAGTTCTGTGCATTATTGAAAGTTTAACGCCGTATATTTCAGTTCCCTTTCTGCGAGTTTAACGCTGTATATTTCATTGCGTTGCTGAAAGTTTAACGCCATATAGTTCAGTGCAGTAGTGCACGTTTAACGTAGTATATTTCTGTGCGTTACTGCATGTTTGATGCAGTATATTATAGTGTATCCGTGGAGTGTATCTGTGTGGTGAGTACTCAAGTTAAAGTGCACCAAACACCCCTTTCCATTGATTAAAGTGCATCCACATACAGATTTCCATATCTTTGATACATTTTGTTACTAAGCACTGCCCCATCATGTCTGGGAGGACAACAAGGAAAGGCAGACGTTCCCATGGCACTGTAAGGGGCACAGCAGCATATGTGTCCTCAGGCAAAGGTGGAAGTGGTCAGTCAGTGGGCAGGAAATCATTTCCTCTGTTTAGTGATGTTGCCAGTGTTATCCAGCCACAGTATGCAGAGGAGTTGGGGGACTGGCTTACTAAACTGTCCTCATCCTCCTCATCCTCTGTCAACCAAGCAGAGACTAGTGCACAGTCCCCTGCAGCTGCCAGAGTAGCTAAATCTGCCTCCTTGTCCACAACTATTCCTGCCATAGCCCCAGCATCAAGCATGGAGGAGTCAGCTGAGTTATTTGAATACAGTGTCAGACACTCACTCCTTTACAATACACAGCCATTACTTGATTCAAATATTGCTTCTGAGGTTGAGGAAGGCAGGAACATGAGCCTACAGATAGGGGGGAACACTGGTATACAAATTGGCATTCATGTTACCCCAGCCGCAGTATATTGCCAAGTTGTCTCCAGTGGTAATGATGATGGAGGAGATGATGATGAGGTCACTGACACAACTTAGGTGCCAGATAGAGCAGAGGAGGAAAGTAAGGGTGAGGTACAACCCCAATGAGGCAGCCATCATGGAAGAGTAGAGAGCAGTCACCCTATTCCATCACATTGTGGAGCTGTTATCTCCTGGCCCATTTCCCACAGCTCAGCTGTTTGGGCCTTTTTTAGTACATGTGCAGCTGATCGCACTGTTGTAATTTTCAAACTTTGTATCAAGCACATTAAGAGAGGCAAAAACACCAGCCATTTGGGTACCCCATACTTGACAAGGCATTTAACCTCCTACCACTCAGCCCATGTGCAAGAGCACCTAAAAGCCACACAAAAGGGACACAGATCTGTCCCTATTCCCCCTATTCCTCCTTATTCACCTCAGTCTGCCCCTGATATACCTCATGACCTCTCAGCAGCCTCTGCTGACAGGGATTATGGTATAGCGCAGGGTGTCCCAGGTCCTTGCAGCACATCTGCCAGCAGCACACCACCAGCTGTAGACTATAGCCAGCAAATGTCTCTGCCCCATCTGCTGCAGTGGAAAAAGAAATACAGTCACTGCCACTCACATGCCCAGTGTCTAAATTCAAGCTTTTCAAAGCTGCTGGCTCTACAACTTTTGCATTTTCATCTGGTGGATTCTGCCTCCTTCCGTGAATTTGCAGAATATACCGTACCACAATGCAGGTTCCCAGTCACTATTTCTTTTCACGTAAGGCCATTCCAGCTCTCTACCATCACATGGAAGGCAATGTTGTGGCATCGTTGGGCAAGGCAGTTAGCCGCAAAGTCCACATTACTACCAACAGGTGGTCCAGCAAGCATGGGCAGGGACAATATATTTTGTTCACAGCACACTGGGTAACTCCGCTTGCAACTCAGAAGGATTCAGGCCAGGGCTCAGTGCTGTAGCTTGTTGTGCTCCCACATCTCCAAACAGCTGTTGATGATGCAAGATTTGTCAGCTATACCCTCCTCCTCCATGCTCATCCTCTGCTGAACTGCCCTATGAACTTCAAGTACCCCTCAGCATTCAAGGGGCTATTCAATGAGTCAGGCTAAAAGGTACCATGCAGTGCTTCAGCTGGTGTATCTAGGGGACAGGAACCACACTGGGGCAGAGATTCTTGCAGCTCTGCAGGGACAGGCCAAGAGGTTGTTCACGCCATGCCAGTTGGAGCCAGGAATGGTGGTATGCGATAATGGCACAAACCTCCTGTACACCCTTAGACAGGGAAAGTCGAAACATGTGCCATGTGCCATGTCTGGCACATGTCCTCACTTTGGTGGTGCAGTGTGGTCATACACAGCCAGTGCTTGGTTGGCTGAAATTCACCTGCCCATAAACCGCCAATGCTGTGATCAAGATCACCTCTATAGGGTTATGGTGTGAAGGCACCACCGACACCCAAAGACCAATTTTTCCTCACTTGTTGTCATGTGCATATCATTGCAATTTTTGACAGCAAGGCCAATTCTTGCTTGCATCAAGAGTACCTCTATATGGTTACAGTGTGAAGGTGCCACCGACACTGAAAGACCAATTTTCCTGTACCCGTTTGACAGGTGCATATCATTGCAATTTTTGACAGCAAGGCCATATCTTGCTTTCATCAAGAGTACCTCTATAGGTTTATGGTGTTAAGGCACCACGACACCCAAAGACCAATTTTTCCACACCTGTTTGACAGGTGCATGTCATTGCGATTTTTGACAGCAAGGCCAATTCTTGCTTTCATCAAGAGTACCTCAATAGGGTTACGGTGTGAAGATGCCACCGACACCCAAAGACCAATTTTTCTGCACCCGTTACATCTATCCCAAGTCTGTGGACACCAGAATTTATAAAAAATCTCAAATCTTGTTTCCAGTGCACTACCATGTGGCCTTATCATACAGACTTGCTCCCCAAGCGTTTGCTTACAAAAATAGAAAGCTTGCAGGAAAAATTACATTTTTTATGGTTTTATAAATGCAATTATTGCTGCAGCAGCTTCTATACACAGTATAGATGTGTTACTTTACAGGTAGACTCCCCAGGCACTGCTTATTTAAAAATTACATTTTTTACAAACTTTTTTCATTGATACATGTCCCCTAGGGCAGTACCCGGACCCCCATAACAATTGTATGCCCAATTACTTGCATATAAACCTTCAAAATGGGCACTTTTGATTTTTCAGGTTCGGGTTCCATAGACTTCAATGGGGTTCGTTATTTGGTTTCCGAACATTCACTTTTGGGCACAAAAATGGCTGTAAAAAAGTCCTGGAAAGGGCTAGAGGGCTGCAAAATGAAGCAAAATGGGGGTAGAAGTAGGACAAGTGCCCCACAAACAAATGTGGATAGGGAAATAACTTAAAATTGCATAAAAAACAAAATGGAGGAGGAGGTGGAGGAGGTGGATGGAGGTGGATGTGGAGTAGGAGGTTGAGGAGGCAGTGACTGTGGTGGTGTAGGTGGAAGTGGCGGTGGAGGAGGAGAAGGTAGCCAACACTGTTTTTTGTTTGTTTGTTTTTTTTTCTAAATGGTTTAGCCCCCAAAATATTGAGACATATTAAAAAAAAAGTATACCAATGGCTGTGTGAGTCCGGTCTAAATGTCTATTCTGCATAAGGTACAGACAAGTCTTGTGGGATCCATGCCTGGTTCATTTTAATAAAGGTTAGGTTGTGCAACTATAGAGTTTCAAGAAGGATTGACTCCAGTGAGGGGATTAAGGACGGCACGTTGTCCTTGTAATGGGGATCCAGCAGGGTGGCCACCCAGTAATCAGAGGAAGTTACAATGTGGGCAACTCGGCTGTCGTTGCGCAGGCACTGCAGCATGTAGTCGGCCATGTGTGCCAGGCTGCCCACAGGCAAAGACAAGCTGTCCTCTGTGGGAGGTGTATCATCTGTGTCCTCCGTATCCCCCCAGCCACGCTCCAGTGTTGCCCACGAGCTGTGTTGGGTGCCCCCCTGCTGTGAACACGGTTCCTCCTCCTCCTCCTCATCATCATCCTCATCCTCCTCATCCTCCAGAACTGTGCCCTCGCTTGAAATTTTTTTTACCTGGCCTATGCTGGTGCAGGAACCCACCCTTCAAGCAACTTGTGAATGACTGGCCTGATAACTGTGGAAATGACGCCTCTTTCTCCTCCTCCTTTGCCCCATCCTCTTCCATCATCGCCCAAAGAGTTTTTTCTAGGAGACATAGAAGTGGGATAGTAACGCTGAGAACAGCGTCATCGGCACTGGCCATGTTGGTGGAGTACTCGAAACATCGCAATATGGTACACAAGTCTCGTATTGAGGCCCACTCCTTGGTGGTGAAGTGGTGCTGTTCTGCAGAGCGACTGACCCGTGCATGCTGCAGCTGAAACTCCACTATTGCCTGCTGCTGCTCACACAGTCTCTCCAGCATGTGCATGTGTCTCTCCAGCAAGGTGGAGTTTCACCTTGTGGGCACCTCGCATAGGAGGCGGTGAACGGGAAGGCCAAAGTTGCGCTGCAGCGCAGACAGGCGAGCAGCAGCAGGGTGAGAACGCCGAAAGCGTGCACAGGCGGCCCGCACTTTTTGCAGCAGCTCTGACATATCCGGGTTGTTTTTTAAAAATTTCTGCACCACCAAATTCAGCACATGCGCCAGGCAAGGGATGTGCGTCAAACGGGCTAGGCCCAGAGCTGCTACGAGATTTCGCCCATTATCGCACACCACCAGGCCGGGCAACCACTCATCGGTCTGTTGTTCAATGCCCGTCCACAGCTCCTGCACAGTGTGGGGTTTATCCCCCAAACATATCAGTTTTAAAACAGCCTGCTTTCATTTCCCCCTGGATGTGCTGAAGTTGGTGGTGAAGTTATTACGCTGACCAGATGAGGAGGTGGTAGAGGAGGAAGAAGCGGAGTAGGAGGAGGAGGCAACAGGAGGCAAAGAGAAATGCCCTGCAATCCTGGGTGGCAGGAGGACATGCGCCAAACTGCTAACTGCCTCAGGCCACCCGCCACTACATTTGCCCAGTGTGCAGTTAGCCAGATATAGCGTCCCTGCCCGTGCTTACTGGTCCACGTATCAGTGGTTATGTGGACCTTGCCACAGATAGCATTGCGCAGTGCACACTTGATCTTGTCCACAACTTGTTTGTGCAGGGAAGGGGTGGCTCGTCTGGAAAAAGTAGTGGCGGCTGGGAACCACCTACTGTGGGACAGCCAGCCATCAGGTTTTAAAACTGTCCGTGTCCACCAGATGGAATGACAGCATTACAAAGGCCAGGAATTTTGAAATGCTGGCATTCAGGCCCAGGGATCGCAGGTGTGTAGGGGGGTACTTCCTCTTTCTCTCCAGTGTTTGGGAGATGGACAGCTGTAAGCTTCCATGGGACCATGCTGTGGAAATGCTTGGGGACGGTGGCGGACATGGTGGCGTACCTGTCACATCTACTGTTTGCTGCGTGGCAGGTGACACTGGCACTGTAGAGGAGAAGGAAGAGGCCGAGGCAGCAGCAGAAGAGGAAGCAGGAGGAGCCCAAGACCATTCTTGGATTTTGAGGTACTTATTCCACTGCAGCTTGTGCTTTGCATTTATATAACTGGTCATGCAGGTTGTGCTCAGGTTTAGAACATTTATGCCTCGCTTCAGGCTCTCATTGCACAGTGTGCAGACCACTTGTGTCTTGTCATCAGCACATTGTCTGAAGAACTGCCATGCCAGGGAATGCCTTTGAGCTGCCTTTGGTGTGCTAGGTCCCTGGGTGCGGTGGGCAGTAACAGGCGTACTGTCTATGGTCACTCCGCTTTTGCAACCTGCTTCCTCTTTTGCTGTGCTGGGGCCTCTGTGCAACTACCATCTCTTCCTCCAAACTGCACACGTCATTCGCATGACCTTCATTCCATGTGGGGTCTAGGACCTCATCATCCTCCACATCATCTTCCACCCACTCTTCACCACTGCCCTCCTTGTCAGTCTAGACACTGTACAAAGCCGCAGCAGTTGGCACCTGTGTTTCATCATCATCATCAGAGACGTGCTGCGGTGGTGTTTCCATGTCCTCATCCTAAATCAGAAGTGGTTGGGCATCGGTGCACTCAATGTCTACCACTTCTGTGGCAGGGCTATGCGGATGGCCCATGGAATGCACACCAACAGAGTCATAAAAAAGCATAAGAGATTGCTGCATGACTTGGGGCTCAGACTGCTTGGCTGATTTACAAGGGGCTAAGGTGAAAGACAGATGGCCATGGGGTTCAGGTGCCACCTCTGAGCTTTCAGCAAGGGACCGGGTGGGAGACAATGTGAAGGAACTGGAGGCATTGTCAGCCACCCAATCTACTATCGCCTGTACTTGTTCTGGCCTCACCATTCGTTGAGCGGAATTCGGGCCTACCATATAACGTTGAATGTTCTGTCGGCTACTCGCACCTGAGGAAGGTGTTTCACTTGTGCGTGTAGCTGGCACAGATCTACCATGTCCTCTCCTTGCAACAGGAGCTTCACAAACACCACCAACATCAGCAGCACCACGACCACGTCCCTTATTTGACTCTCTCCTCCTCTCCTCATTCTGGACGCAAATGTACTATTTAGCACAAATTGTTTTTTTTTTTTAAACCAGCAATGTTGACACACTTTTTAATTTTGTGAAAGAAATGCACAGCAAGGTGCAAATGTACTGTGTAGCACTATTTATTAATACTAAAAAAAAAAGAATAATAAATTATTAATTTTTTTTTTTTTAAAACAACAATGTAGACACACTTTTTATTTTTGTGCAAGAAATGCAAAGCAAGGTGCATATGTACTTTGTAGCACTATTTATTAATACGAAAAAAAAAAAAGAAATGTAAAGTTTGGGTCCGTACCAAACTTTTGGGTGTCCGGGACCCGGACCCGAACCTGGACTTTTCAAAAAAAGTCTGGGTTCGGGTCCGGGTGTCTGGTATTTTATTACACGTGTTGAAAAGCTGCCAAGGGCAGCCAATCAACAAGTGTTTCACTGGTTTTCCCTAGAAGCCATCACAGCCATGCCTACTAATGGCATGGCTGTGATTGGCCAGTGCACCATGTGACCCAGTCTCTATATGGGGCTGGAGTCACCGTGCTGCATGTCATATGCTCTCAGGATAGTTTAGGGAGAGGATGCTGCTGGCTCTGTGAGGGACAGATTGCAGAACATCTCATCCTGCTGCACAGAACAATCTGATTGTGGAATAGGGAGAGATACTAGTACTGGTGCTTTGAGAGACAGATTGCACACCTCATCCTGCTGCACAGAACGATCTGACTGGACTAGGGAGAGTCTGTTGCTTTATGGGAAAGATTATTCTTCTAAAATCATCATCAAGTTGTACAGGGAAAGGTTCCAGCTGTTGCTTTAAGGGAAAGATTAGTGTTCTAAAATCATCATCAAGTTGTACAGGGAAAGGTTTCAGCTGTTGCTTTAAGGGAAAGATTATTGTTCTAAAATCATCTTCAAAGTGTGTGGGAAAAGCCTATTGCAGGCGCATAGAGCCATATTACTGTTCTAAAATCATCTTCAAAGTGTGTGGGAAAACCCCGTTTCAGCCGCATGAAGCCATATTAGTGTTCTAAAATCATCTTCAAAGTGTGTGGGAAAACCCTGTTTCAGCCACATGAAGCCATATTAGTGTTCTAAAATCATCTTCAAAGTGTGTGGGAAAACCCTGTTTCAGCCGCATGAAGCCATATTAGTGTTCTAAAATCATCTTCAGTGTGTGGGAAAACCCTGTTTCAACCGCAT
>BLSH010452812.1:2433322-2443635 GCA_018402905.1 Glandirana rugosa
AGACGTTTGTAGACCTTTCAGACACACAGTGAAATTTACTTTGTTTAAAGTGACACACAGACTTTCCAGATGTTTGCAGAAGAGTAGTTCAGTTAGTCCCGGTTTCATTTAAAGTGACACACAGACTTTCCAGATATTTGCAGAAGAGTAGTTCAGTTAGTCCCGGTTTCATTTAAAGTGACACACAGACTTTCTAGATGTTTGCAGAAGAGTAGCTCAGTTAGTCCCAGTTTTATTTAAAGTGACACACAGACTTTCCAGATGTTTGCAGAAGAGTAGTTCAGTTAGTCCCGGTTTCATTTAAAGTGACACACAAAGTTTCCAGATGTTTGTAGAACAGTAGTATGGTTTCTCCCTGTTTTAGTTAAAGTGTTACACACAGTTTCCAGATGTTTGCAGAACAGTAGTTCAGTTAGTCCCGGTTTTATTTAAAGTGACACACACAGTTTCCCGATGTTTGCAGAACAGTGATATGGGTTCTCCCGGCTTATTTATACTTTTTTGACACAGTTTGAAGATGATTTTAGAACAGTTATATGGCTTCTACCGTTAATTAATACTTTTCAGACCCAGATTGAAGATGGTCCACATCCACCTCCATTTTTGCTTTTTTTGGGTTTTTATTTTTTTAAAAATGCTTTTAGTTATTTCCCTGTCCCCATTTCTTTGCAGGGCACTTGTCCCACCCTTACCCCCATTTTCCTTCCTTTTGCAGACCTCTAGGACTTTCCTGGACTTTTTTACAGCAATTTACAGAACTTTTGGTAAAATTACCAGAACCCCGGACCCGAACCCGGACTTTTTTTGAAAAGTCTGGGTTCGGGTCCGAGTCCCGGACACCCCAAAGTTCGGTACGGACCCGAACTTTACAGTCCGGGTTCGCTCAACTCTTGTGACTACCACAAATAAAGCTTAACTTCAATATACCAAAAGTGTGTGTTGTCTGGTAAGACACTAAAACTGTGATTTTACCCCACCAATTTGGATAAATAAAGAAATATATAGTGTAGCACATTACTCATATATCCTAAAAAGCAATACATCTGTCACCTCTAAATAGATGAATATTTAAATTAAAATCATATGAAAGTGTATCAGCAACAACGTCTAGTATCAGTAATGTAATGCAAGTCCAGTGTGTCTATAATTGATGAAATTGATGAAAAACAACACCAAAGTGTCTTCAATATTAATTCATACGTCTAATCACATACATCACCAGGTGAAAAACCTGCTCACCTCAAAGGAATACGAAACACACATATGCTCTATATTCCCTAAAGTTTTGAATCCACAGAGATAGGCTCCTTAATACTCCTCAGTCTACTCGGGATGGCCGCCTCCTCTGATTCCTCTGAACTGCTCACACATCCACATATGAGCCATAAAAAATATAAGGCACAAACACAGTATATTTTGCTTAGCACATTTATTTGTTCCCCCACATGGCAAATACGCATACTAAAAACAAGCTTTCACAGTGTAAAATATCAGTCACCAGCTGACTCACCACCTCGGCAGGAGAGCATCATGGGCTTGGCTCCTCCCTCCTAGGCATGTTGCGTCCCATGATTGGCTTTCTTTAGCAGGTGGGGAGCTGATCCTATCGAGCCCTTAAAAATCATTGGCTTCCAAGGCCATAGGAACATGTAAACAACTCTTTGTTCGAGAACCAGAAGTGTACACAGGACTGGAAGACAAGCACTTCAAGTACTTTACCAAGAGCTATAAAATTGTTAGTAAAATAATTATCCTAGACATATAATAACTTATATTAGGCTTGTGCAATTTGTTTCGTTCCGAATTTCGTTTTTACCGAATTTTCGAATTTCGAATTTTCAATTTCCGAATTTTTACGAATTTTTGTTTTTCCGAGTTGCGGTAATTCGGTAATTGCAGTAATCCGGAAATCCCAAATTCAGAAATTCGGAAATCCGAAAATTCAAAAATAATACCTAACTAATAACTATGAAATTTATCATTAATAGCCATACTTTCAAGGAAATTCTAATACCTATAATTTAATCGTTATTTTTTATTATTTCAAATGTTCTTTCTTATTTCCGAATTTTGGAAATTCGTAAATAAGGAAGAACATTTGAAATAATTAGTTATTAATTCATTATTTTAACTTATTATAAATTATAACAAGCTATTATTATTTCAAATTGTCTTCCTTATTTCTGACTTTTGCAGTGTTTGACTGTATGTATGCATACTGTATGTATGTATGTGTGTGTGTATACTGGGTGTGTATATACAGTATACATACAATATACATACAATATACACACAGTATATGCACACCCATTATACACACACACATACATACATGTATAGCAGTACAGGTCTGGGACAAACACAAATAACCCTTGTGGAGCAGAGAATATCAATAAGGGACAACCATGGATGGTGTGGTGAATGTGATAGAAACTAGTGGGGCTGGATGGAAGGAAAGAAATAATTGAGTTAATTAAAGAATGAAAAATCAAATGGCCGATGTTGACTGTAGATGTTGATCTTAATGGGGCAGGATATAAAAAAAAATTAAAAAACTATATATATATATATATATAATTAAAATTAAACAATTAAGAATTAAATGGCCGATATTGACAAGAAAGGATGATTGGGTGTATTAGAGTTAATATGAGGGATATGGTCATGGGTGATAAGAAATGGTGGGGGGGAGGGAGGTGGGTGGCCATGGTGGGAAGATGGGGAGGGGGGGTGGGGGGAAGGAGGGGCGGGGGGAGGGAGGGCAGGGGGGTAGGTACAGGTGGGATGAGGATGGGGAGGGGGATAGGGAGGAGGAACGGGGGGAGGACAGACAGGGGGGAAAGGGGGGAAGTGGTTCAGAGGTTGGTGGCTGGTAAAGTCTTTGCTGTATTGTTTTTAATTCTGACCTCCGAGCGGGGAAGTACTCAAGGGGAGTTAGTTGCCCATAGCGGTAGTGACAAGGGTGTTGAGACATAAGAGGCTCAGGGTCAGGATGCTTAAAGGATAGATTGAATTTCCAGATCTTCATTCATTCCTCCAGGTGATAGGGTGTCCAGGATATAGATCCAGTAGGTTTCCCTATGACACAGGCGTTTAAAACGGTCGGCTTGTGGAAGCTTGCTAGAGATGGCCTCCATGGCCCAAACATGGAGGCCAGTGGTGGACTGCTGGTGGCATTCTTTGAAGTGTTTGGGCACACTGAATTTGTCTTTGCCTTCTTCTATGCCCCTCCTATGTTCTCTGAATCTTTTTCTTAGGGGTCTGATGGTGCAACCCACATAAAGAAGGCCGCATGGGCATGAGAGGCAGTAGATGACATATTCGGTGGAACAAGTGTAGAGGTCATCCTGGGTATAGGTTTTGCCTTTGGTGGTGAAGTGTTTGAGGTCATGTTGGACGAACTGACAAGTGAGGCAGTTGCGTTTGCCGCATTGGTACATGCCCTTGAGATTCGGGAATGTGAGGTATGGATCTGTTTTGACAGTGTCAGGTTTTATTTTGCTGGGAGCGATTTGACTCTTAATGTTGCGAGCCCTTCTGTATGTTATTCTCGGTGTGTCCGTGATGCAGTTTTTGAGGTGTGGATCTTCCAGGAGGATGCCCCAGTGTTTGTGGAAGATCTGTTCCATTTTCTTATATTGAGTATGGAAGGTGGTGATGAATCTGACGGATTGTGCTTGGTGGTTATTAGGGTGACTGCTGGGGGGTGCAGTAAGGTAATGGGTGAAGGCTTCTTGAACTACAGATGGTGGGTAGCCCTTTTCAAGGAATTTTTCTTGGAGTAGTAGCCCCTGGGCGGAGTAGTCCTCATCGCAGGTGCAATTATGCCGGAGGTGGCAGAACTGACTTTTGGGAATGTTGGAGATCCATCTAGGGTGATGGCAACTGGTGTAGTGAAGATAGGAGTTGCCGGCTGTGGGTTTAATTTAATTTTTGGCATAAATGGAGTTTTCGGTGTGACACAGTTCCAGGTCCAGGAAGACCAGTGTGTCTGGGTCGTGGACTGATGTAAATAACAGGCCAAGTTCATTGTTATTACAGTATATGACAAAGTCTTCGACTAGTGTGCAAGGCCCATCCCAGATGATGATGATGTCATCGATGTAGCGGCCAAAGAAAACAATGTGTTTGGAGAAGGGGTTATTCCGCCATATATATATAGATGTTCCCAGAATCCCATCGTGAGGTTTGCATAGCTGGGTGCAAAGTTAGCTCCCATAGCTGTGCCGCGGATTTGCAAGTAATACTGGTCATCAAATAGAAAGTAGTTATGGGTGAGGCAGAAGTTAGTAGCTTCCAATATGAATTGGGCTTGTCTGGGATTCATTAGTGGGTCTGAGTCCAGAAAATGTTGTACGGCTCTCAAGCCTACTGCATGTGGGATGGAGGTGTAGAGTGATGAAACATCCAATGAGAGCCATGAGTAGGAGGGCTCCCATATGTAGGTCTTCAGTATGTCCAGAAGGTGTAGGCCGTCTCGTATGTAGGCTGGTAGAATTTGGGCCATGGGGTGAAGAAAGTGGTCTATGAACATTGGTAATTGGATACGCTCTCCATGGCGGCAACAATAGGGCGTCCTGGGGGGTTCTCAAGATTTTTATGAACTTTGGGTAGATGGTAGAAGTAAGGGGTAGAGTAATGCTCTCTAGTGAGGAAGGATGCCTCGGTCTTGGTGATGATCCCTTCCGTGAGGACGTCCGTGATCAAGGACTTGGACTCAGAGCTGAATTGTGTTAGGGGATCTCCACGTAATTTAGTATATGTATTATGATCCGATAGTAGCCTGTGGGATTCTAGGAGGTAGCCGTCCTTGTCCTGTATTATGATGCTTCCCCCCTTGTCGACTGGTTTAATGATCAGATCGTGATTGTGAGATAGCAGGTCAAGTGTTTGAGAAATTTGTGTGAGGGGGCTCGACACATTTTTTGAACTTCAGAGTATTTGACCTTGTAGAAACTTTGTAGGTATGGTCCTTTGAGATGTGTGGGGTTGAAGATGGATTTTGGTTTGAAGGCAGTATGTTGGATAGGCGGAGAAGTGGGTAGATGCTGGGTGAGGAGTGTGGTGTAGAAGTCATTGTCATCTATGTACAGATCCTCCAGGTGTTCAAGAGCCTGGAGGTCCAGCGGCTCCTCATGGGTAGTAGGCATGTTGTTGCTGGTAGGGGGGGTGGAGTTGGGTGTGGCCTGGGGTTCGTGAGAAGCGGATACGTTCTTTTTGGGTTCTTTGATACTGAAGTACCTTTTTACTGTAAGGTTCCTGATGAATTTGTTGAGGTCCGCAAAAAGGGTGAATGGATTAGGGCGAGTGGATGGGGCGAAAGACAGACCTTTATTAAGTAATGTAGTTTCTTCTTCTGAGAGATTGTGAGATGAGAGGTTGAAGATTTTTACTGTCTCGTTCTTGGACTTTTTCTCTTCTTTTTTGCTTCGGTTCCTCCCCCCTCTTCTGCCTCTTCTCTTGACCTTTTTTGGGGAGGTGGGGTGTGGAGACTAAAAAAGTACTGCCCGATGGTGGTGGAGGATTCTGTGGGGGAGAGTCAGTTCTGGATTGATCAGGGATAGCTTGGTTAATGGTGCTCTGGTTTTGGCAGGATGCTGGTGCTGTTGAGGGGACACCAGAGAGCGGTGGTGAGAGTGAGGTGTGTGGTCTCCTAGGGTGGGCTATGGGGGATACGAGGACTGCAGAGGGTGGTGGTCTAGTTGAGCTGTTGGCTGGGCTTGGTGACTCTGGTTTGCGTAGTATGGGGGTCACCTTCTTGGGTCTTGGATGGGAGTCCTTCTTCTGTAGAGGAAGGGGATTGCACCTAGAATGAATGTGGCGCTTGCTTGGTGTAACAGAAGTGTGGGATTGTTGGGTTGATGGTAAGGGGGGCCTCTGTGATGGGGGTAGGTCCTAAGGTGAGGAGGTGTAGATACGTTGATGCTGAAGAGAGATGGTGGATGTGGGGTCTTGGGTGTTTTTTCTTTTTTCCAGTCGAAGACCCTCTGGTGTGTGTAGTCTTCCACGTCTCTACGTATTATGGCGAGTTTTGTTTTGATTAGGTTGTCTTCATTTCTTTTGGTGTGCATTTTTAGTAAGCATAGCCAGTTCTGTGGCAGACGGGGGTTCCTTTGAGTGAGTGTGTCAATAAGTGATCTGACTTTGGTAGTCAGCTCCTGGATCTTGAGTTTGCATTGTTCAATAATAATCCCTATTCATTTATGTGTGCAAAATTCTGAAATATAGTCCCATTGTTTCTGGAGGTCCAACGGATGTAGATACGCTAAATGAGCAATGTGCAATGAATGATATGTGCACACAATAGTGTAAATATACTGTTATACTGGTATACTGGTTACTACAGCATATATCATCTACTACATAGCAAAGTTAATATGATACCGTATAATGAGAGACAAACAATATGAGCAATGTGCTGATCATGGCATTCATCAGAACAATGGAAAGCAGCAAGTTTTAGTGCATATACAAGATCTAAGCACTGGGTTAGGGTGCAAGTTCCAACTGTAGTGCCCAGGCTTGTGGGGTTCCAGGGGTATAGGTTCCCAGCTGAGTAGTTCCAGCAGAGGGAGGCTTAGTGGATAAGTACCTGGGTGGGTATAGCGCTGTATGAAGCCTGTAGCAGCCAGCAGGAGCTTCTAGTAGTAGTAGGTATGATGTGTAGGATGCAACCAAATATGGCCACCTAGACCACCTATACACACCGACCTCTTCTCCCCAGAATCTACTATTCCCAAAAAGATATACGGCCAACTATGTGCCCAATTCAGGCACATAGAAGACAACATTACTTCTATTAACCACCACTGGTCCGACAAATTTTTCCTATCCCAATACCTTCAACTCCAGATCACCCCTAGAGGCCTCAGGATCAAACACAGATGTTCCTTTCTGACAACAGACCTCCAGAAATAATGGGACTATATTTCAGAATTTTGCACACATAAATGGATAGGGATTATTATTGAACAACACAAACTCAAGATCCAGGAGCTGACTACCAAAGTCAGATCACTTATTGACGCACTCACTCTAAGGAACCCCCGTCTGCCACAGAACTGGCTATACTTACTAAAAAGGCACACCAAATGAAATGAAGACAACCTAATCAAAACAAAACTCGCCATAATACGTAGAGACGTGGAAGACTACACACACCAGAGGGTCTTCGACTGGAAAAAAGAAAAAAACACCCAAGACCCCAAATCCACCATCTCTCTTCAGCATCAACGTATCTACACCTCCTCACCTTAGGACCTACCCCCATCACAGAGGCCCCCCTTACCATCAACCCAACAATCCCACACTTCTGTTACACCACGCAAGTGCCACATTTATTCTAAGCGCAATCCCCTTCCTCTACAGAAGAAGGACACCCATCCAAGACCCAAGAAGGTGACCCCCATACTACGCAAACTAGAATCACCAAGCCCAGCCAACAGCTCAACTAGACCACCACCCTCTGCAGTCCTCGTACCCCCTATAGCCCACCCCTGGAGGCCACACACCTCACTCTCACCACCGCTCTCTGGTGTCCCCTCAACAGCACCAGCATCCTGCCAAAACCAGAGCACCATTAACCAAGCTATCCCTGATCAATCCAGAACTGACTCTCTCCCACAGAATCCTCCACAACCATCGGGCAGTACTTTTTTAGTCTCCACCCCCCACCTCCCCAAAAAAGGTAAAGAGAAGAGGCAGAAGAGGGGGGAGGAACCGAAGCAAAAAAGAAGAGAAAAAGTCCAAGAACCAGACCGTAAAAGTCTTCAACCTCTCATCTCACAACCTCTCAGAAGAAGAAACTACATTAATTCATCAGGAACCTACAGTAAAAGGTACTTCAGTATCAAAGAAATCAAAGAGAACGTATCCGCTTCTCACAAACCCCAGGCCACACCCAACTCCACCCCCCACCAGCAATAACATGCCTACTACCCATGAGGAGCCGCTGGACCTCCAGGCTCTTGAACACCTGGAGGATCTGTACATAGATGACGATGACTTCTACACCACACTCCTCACCCAGCATCTGCCCACTTCTCCGCCTATCCAACATACTGCCTTCAAACCAAAATCCATCCTCAACCCCACACATCTCAAAGGACCATACCTACAAAGTTTCTACCAGGTCATATACTCCGAAGTCCAAAAAATGTGTTGAGCCCCCTCACACAAATTTCTCAAACAGTCCAACCTCAGATCCACCGAAAAAAACAGCACTTGACCTGCTATCTCACAATCACCATCTGATCATTAAACCAGTCGACAAGGGGGGAAGCATCGTAATACAGGACAAGGACGACTACCTCCTAGAATCCCACAGGCTACTATCGGATCATAATGCATATACTAAATTACGTGGAGATCCCCTACCACAATTCAGCTCTGAGGCCAAGTCCTTGATCACGGACGTCCTCACGGAAGGGATCATCACCAAGACCAAGGCATCCTTCCTCACTAGAGAGCATTACTCTACCCCTTACTTCTACCATCTACCCAAAGTTCATAAAAATCTTGAGAACCCCCCAGGTCTCCATGTTCATAGACCACTTTCTTCAGTCCATGGCCCAAAATCTACCAGCCTACATACGAGACGGCCTACACCTTCTGGACATACTGAAGACCTACATATGGGAGGCCTCCTACTCATGGCTCTCATTGGATATTTCATCACTCTACACCTCCATCCCACATACAGTAGGCTTGAGAGCCGTACAACATTTTCTGGACTCAGACCCACTAATGAATCCCAGACAAGCCCAATTCATATTGGAAGCTACTAACTTCTGCCTCACCCATAACTACTTTCTATTTGATGACCAGTATTACTTGCAAATCCGCAGCACAGCTATGGGAGCTAACTTTGCACCCAGCTATACAAACCTCATGATGGGATTCTTGGAAAATCTATATATATGGCGGAATAACCCCTTCTCCAAACACATCGTTTTCTTTGGCCGCTACATCGATGACATCATCATCATCTGGGATGGGCCTTGCACACTAGTCGAAGACTTCGTCACATACTGTAATAACAATGAACTTGGCCTGTTATTTACATCAGTCCACGACCCAGACACACTGGTCTTCCTGGACCTGGAACTGTGTCACACCGAAAACTCAATTTATGCCAAAAATTACACTAAACCCACAGCCGGCAACTCCTATCTTCACTACACCAGTTGCCATCACCCTAGATGGATCTCAAACATTCCCAAAAGTCAGTTATGCTGCCTCTGACATAATTGCACCCGCGATGAGGACTACTCCGCCCAGGGGCTACTACTCAAAGAAAAATTCCTTGAAAAGGGCTACTCACCATCTGTAGTTCAAGAAGCCTTCACCCATTACCTTACTGCACCCCCCAGCAGTCACCCTAATAACCACCAAGCACAATCCATCAGATTCATCACCACCTTCCATACTCAATATAAGAAAATGGAACAGATCTTCCGCAAACACTGGGGCATTCTCTTGGAAGATCCACACCTCAAAAACTACATCACGGACACACCGAGAATAACATACAGAAGGGCTCGCAACATTAAGAGCCAAATCGCTCCCAGCAAAATAAAACCTGACACTGTCAAAACAGATCCATACCTCACATTCCCGAATCTCAAGGGCATGTACTAATGCCGCAAACGCAACTGCCTCACTTGTCAGTTCGTCCAACACGGCCTCAAACACTTCACCACCAAAGGCAAAACCTATACCCTGGACGACTTCTACACTTGTTCCACCGAATATGTCATCTACTGCCTCTCATTCCCATGCGGCCTACTTTATGTGGGTCGCACCATCAGACCCCTGAGAATAAGATTCGGAGAACATAAGAGGGGCATAGAAGAAGGCAAAGACAAATTCAGTGCGCCCAAACACTTCAAAGAATACCACCAGCAGTCCACCACTGGCCTCCATGTTTGGGCCATTGAGGCCATCTCTAGCAAGCTTCCACAAGCCGAACATTTTAAATGCCTGTGCCATAGGGAAACCTACTGGATCTACACCCTGGACACCCTATCACCTGGAGGAATGAATGAAGATCTGGAAATTCAATCTATCCTTTAAGCATCCTGACCCTGAGCCTCCCATGTCTCAACACCCTTGTCACTACCGCTATGGGCAACTAATGCCCCTTGGGTACTTCCCTGCCCGGAGGTCAGAATTAAAAACAATACAGCAAAGACTTCACCAGCCACCAACCTCTCAACCACCTTACCCCCCTCTTTCCCCCCTGTCCGTCCTCCCCCCAACCCTCCTCCCTTTCCCCCCCTCCCCATCCTCATGCCACCTGTACCTTTCCCCCC
>BLSH010452812.1:2459933-2470851 GCA_018402905.1 Glandirana rugosa
TTTAGTTTATTTTTTTACCCTTCCCCTCACCTACACCTCATCCTCGGATCTCCAACTGATCCGGCACTGGCACCGTCACATCCACCTTCACCGCCACCATCTCCTCATCCTCCTCCATCGGTTGTACCAAAAAAAAACATAACTCCGGATAAGTTTTTTTCTCCATATACTTACCGACACACTCAGGCCAGATTTACAAATCCATGTCTGTTCAGAACACCCTAGGTACGGACTAAGTAAAATTATTTCCATTCGAACAGGTGCAACCTACATCTGTTCGCCGAGGCGAACAGACACTATTGCGGGGCAGGGGGCGTTATCACAGACAAGCGGAGCCGCTTGTCTACATCCAACGTGGACAAGCTTACCTTTATTAAAATGAATCAGGCATGGATCCCACAAGACTTGTCTGTACCTAAACATTTAGACCGGACTCACACAGCCATTCATATACCTCTTTTTTTGAATAGGCCTCAATACAAAAAAAAACCATGTTGGCTACCTCCTCCTACTCCTCTACCACCGCCACTTCCACCTACACTGCCACGGTCACGGCCTAGTCAACCTCTAGGCTCCTACTCCACATCCACTCCCCTTCCCATTTTTTTATTTGATTTTAATTAATTTTTCCTATCCCCATTTTTTTGTAGGGCACTTGCCCTAGTTTGAAGATGATTTTAGAACAGTTATATGGCTTCTACCGTTAATTAATACTTTTCAGACACAGTTTGAAGGTGATCCACATTCACCTCCATTTTTGCATTTTTTATGTTTTTATTTTTTTTTTAAATATTTAAAGTTATTTCCCTGTCCCCATTTCTTTGTAGGTCACTTGTCCCACCCTTACCCCCATTTCCTTCCTTTTGCAGCCCTCTAGGGCTTTCCAGGACTTTGTTACAGCCATTTTTGTGCCTAAAAGTTCGTGTCCCCATTGATTTCAATGGGGTTCGGTGTCCGTGCGATCGTCCCGAAGTTCGGCCGGACCAGCAGAACCCGAACTTCCAGAGGTTCGCTCAACTCTACTCATGATAATCGCTCAGAAGAGATTGCATGGCTGAAAGTAAAAGTGACCGATTTAGAGGACAGATCAAGGCGATCAAATATAAAGATAAGGGGAATACCTGAGTCTGTTTCCCAAGCCAGCTGAAACAGCATGTGCTGGGCCTGTTTTCCATGCTTGCTAACACCCTTTCCAAACCATTAAAATAACTAATGGCACGTGACAGGGGTGCCCACTGTCCCCCACGACATTCAACCTGATAATTGAGCCGCTCGCGGAATCAATTAGAGAAAACAAAGAGATAAAGGGGTTTACTTTTCGGAGGTCCAGCCATAAAATAAACCTCTTCGCTGATGATATTATCCTTGACCGATCCGACCAATGTTGACCGATCCGACCAAGTCCCTCCCAACAGCATACAAACTCCTTTGCTACTTTAGCGACATATCCTATTACAAAATGAACACATCAAAGTCTGAAATTTTAGATCTGGGGATATGTCAGGCAGACAAAGACCTCCTCCAGACCTTACCCCTTTCCCATGGAATGAAAAGGGGATAAAATACCTAGGTATTACCCTAACAGCAAACCTATCAAAATTGCTACACATTAATATCAACCTGCTACTCTCAAAGATCTCCACCGAGTTGAATAGAATCTCAAAATTAGAACTCTCCTGGAGCGGAAGGATGGTGGCTTTTAAAATGAACACACTTCCACAAATCATTTACATATTTAGGAACCTACTGATACACATAACCATTACATAACTTAACCACTTCCTTACTGGGCACTTAAACCCCCCTCCTGCCCGAACCAATTTTCAGTTTTCAGCGCTGTCGCTCTTTGAATGACAATTGCGCGGTCGTGCGACGTTGTACCCAAACAAAATTTGCGTCCTTTTTTTCCCACAAATAGAGCTTTCTTTTGGTGGTATTTGATCCCCTCTGCGTCATTTCTGATCGCCGCTATAAACAAAAAAAGAGCGACAATTTTGAAAAAAAAACAATATTTTTTACTTTTTGCTAAAATAAATATTCAAAAATAAAAAATAAAAAAACAAATTTATTCATCAGTTTTGACCGATTTATATTCTTCTACATATTTTTGGTAAAAAAAATCGCAATCTGTGTTTATTGATTGGGTTGCGCAAAAGTTATAGCGCCTACAAACTATGGACATTGATTTATGGCGTTTTTATTTATTTTTTTTTTTTTTACTGGTAATGGCGGCGATCTGCACATTTTTGGGACCAATGACATTTATACAGCGATCAGAAATGTAAATGTCCACTGATTACTGTATAAATGTCATTGGCAGTGAAGGGGTTAACCAGCAGGGGGCAGTGAAGGGGTTAACAAATGTTCCCTGGGTGTGTTCTAACTGTGGGGGGGCGGGGCTGGTCGGGACATAACAGATCTAACTGATCCCAATGACAGGGATCAGTAGATCTGTCATGTCCCCTGTCACTGAACGGGGAACCGCCGTGTTTACTTCGGCGGTTCCCCGTTCCTCCTCTCTGAAAGGAGATCGCGGGTCTCCGGCGGACATCGGGTCCGCCCGACCCGCGGGCACGCTCCCGCGGTCGCGAGCGGCGTGTGCACATTCCGCTCGCGCCCGCGGGAGCGCGCCCAGCACAAGCCAAATGGGAGGACGTCTATTGACGTCCTCCCGGCATTTTCGAGCCGCGCTGTAGCCGTCATTCGGCTATGGCGCGGGCGGGAGGAGGTCAATACGCTATCTTCTACTTTGCACAAATTCATATGGCAAGGGAAAAGGGCTCGCTGCTCTTCCCTCTCACTATCAAAACCCAGAAATACATGTGGAGTGTCCTCCCAGATATAGCAAAGTATTAACCGGCCACTCACCTGTCGCAAATGGGAAAATGGGCTAATAACTCAGAAACCCCCTTATGGATAGAAATAGAGACGGAACTCTGTCCAACATGCAACCTCATATACTCACTTATAATAGACTTTTGGAAGAAATGGGATCTGCAGGACCTTCCAATAACCATACAAGCACCCCTGCTCACATGGAGACATGTAGCCAAGCAACACAACACACAGGACATCCTGGACAATACCCCTTTCCCTGTTAAGTGCCTAGAAGCATTAATCCGAATTTTGCACACCAACCCACTCGTCGGGGAGGCATTATCAATATTAAACAACTATATGTTGGGGACAAGCTGAAACCCATATCCACTCTCATAGCCGAGCACAACTTGACCCCATCAACAATGTACACACTACTTCGCATATATCGTCTTTTACAAACTTACCCATTAAAAGGGATTAAAACTAACCCACAGATATGGCAGTTCATCACTGATGACACTCCTAAAACTAAAGGGATATCTATCATGTATAATACCCTGTGAAACTCACAGTCCTTTACAATAATGGAGCCAATGAAGAAATGAAAAAAGGAATTAAAAACAAGAATCCCCCAAACCCAATGGAAAACCGCACTTAATTCCATAAGAAAGTCAATACACAGTAAGGCACACTGGGAAATGACACTCAAGATCACCTCTAGGTGGTACTATACGCCTTTTAGGCTAGCAAAGTTCTCTCCCTCAGCCACTCGTAGCGAGACTAACCATACTAAAAAAGTGGAAAACGCAATTTATTCCCAGCATCTCCGAAGTGTCATCCATTGTCAATATAAATAAAATGTTTGAAAAGCTGATAGCGATTAATTCATTGTCATATAAAAAAATTACAAAAAGCATGGGAAGTATGGATTTAGAGACAAGCCAATTTGACTATATGCTTGACTGCCCGGTTATCAAATGAAAATAATTCTGCCTGATTACTGTGTAACCTTATCTTTCTTTTTGCCACGCTGAATCTTCTTCCGTGTAATGCTGTACCACAAGCAATATGAATACACCTCTGCCTTCATATTGCACTCTGTATTTTCTATGTTTTGTATCTTGGAAACCTTAATAAAAATCTATTGTTATAAAAAAAAGAAGTGGAAAATGAGGGATTCTGTTGAAACCAAACCACGGTCAGGTAGACCAACTATAGTTTCAAGCACAACTGCCAGAAAAATTGTCCGGGATGCAAAGAATAACCCACAAATAACTTCAGGTGAAATACAGGACTCTGAAAACATGTGGTGTGGCTGTTTGAAGATGCACAATAAGGAGGCACTTGAAGAAAGATAGGCTGCATGGTCGAGTCGCCAGAAGAAAGCCATTACTATACAAATGCCACAAAGTATCCCACTTACAATACACCAAACAGCACAGAGACAAGCCTAAACCTTCTGGCACAAAGCCATTTGGAGTGATGAGACCAAAATTGAGCTTTTTGGCCACAACCATGAACATTACATTTGGAGAGGAGTCAACAAGGCTTGTAAAACACTGAGGTGGATCGCTGATGTTTTGGGGATGTGTGAGTTACAAAGGCACAGGAAATTTGGTCAAAATTGATGGCAAGATGAATGCAGTATGTTATCAAAAAATACTGGAGGAACATTTGCATTCATCAGCCAGGAAGCTGCGAATGGGATGTACTTGGACATTCCAAAATGGCAATTGTCCAAAACAGAAGGCCAAGTCTACCTGTCATTGGCTACAGAAGAATAAAGTGAAGATTCTGGAGTGGCCAACTCAGTCTCTTGACCTCAATATTATTGAGCCACTCTGGGGAGATCTCAAACGTGTAGCTCATGCAAGACAGCCCAAGAATTTCCAGGAACTGGAGCCTTTTTGCCAAGAGGAATAGGCAGCTTTACCATCTGAGAAAATAAAGAGCCTCAGTCACAAATACCACAAAAGACTTCAAGCTGTCATTAAAAGGGGGAAATATACGGTATTAAAAACTGGGGTGTGTAAACTTTTGATCAGGGTCATTTGGGTAGTTTCTGTTGTCATTATGATTTAAAAAGAGTCAACACAGTTGATTGATAATAAATAGCTTTAGCCAAACACTAACCATGAGTGAAAGAAAAGTTTTTGTGTTATCATTCAAGAAACCATAAATTCTGCCAACTTTATATGTTGGAATGCCTGTGCTTCAAACAAAATGTGGGTCCTACCTTCAGAAATATACACATAACGGTATACAGTCAGGTCCATAAATATTGGGACATTGACACAATTCTAATCTTTTTGGCTCTATACACCACCACAATGGATTTGAAATGAAACAAACAAGTTGTGCTTTAACTGCAGACTTTAAGCTTTAATTTGAGGGTATTTACATCCAAATCAGGTGAACGGTGTAGGAATTAAAACAATTTGTATATGTGCCTCACACTTTTTAAGGGACCAAAAGTAATGGGACAGATTAACAATCATAAATCAAACTTTCACTTTTTAATACTTGGTTGCAAATCCTTTGCAGTCAATTACAGCCTGAAGTCTGGAATGCATAGACATCACCAGACTCTGGGTTTCATCCCTGGTGATGCTCTGCCAGGCCTCTACTGCAACTGTCTTCAGTTCCTGCTTGTTCCTGGGGCATTTTTCCTTCAGTTTTGTCTTCAGCAAGTGAAATGCATGCTCAATCGGATTCAGGTCAGGTGATTGACTTGGCCATTGCATAACATTCCACTTATTTCCCTTAAAAAACTCTTTGGTTGCTTTCGCAGTATGCTTCGGGTCATTGTCCATCTGTACTGTGAAGCGCCGTCCAATGAGTTCTGAAGCATTTGGCTGAATATGAGCAGATAATATTGCCCAAAACATTTCAGAATTCATCCTGCTGCTTTTGTCAGCAGTCACATCATCAATAAATACAAGAGAACCAGTTCCATTGGCAGCCATACATGCCCACGCCATGACACTACCACCACCATGCTTCACTGATGAGGTGGTATGCTTTGTATCATGAGCAGATCCTTTCCTTCTCCATACTCTTCTCTTCCTATCACTCTGGTACAAGTTGATCTTGGTCTCATCTGTCCATAGGATGTTGTTCCAGAACTGTGAAGGTTTTTTTAGATGTTGTTTGGCAAACTCTAATCTGGCCTTCCTGTTTTTGAGGCTCACCAATGGTTTACATCTTGTGGTGAACCCTCTGCATTCACTCTGGTGAAGTCTTCTCTTGATTGTTGACTTTGACACACATACACCTACCTCCTGGAGAGTGTTCTGGATCTGGCCAACTGTTGTGAAGGGTGTTTTCTTCACCAGGGAAAGAATTCTTCGGTCATCCACCACAATTGTTTTCCGTGGTCTTCAGGGTCTTTTGGTGTTGCTAAACTCACTGGTGCATTCTTTCTTTTTAAGGATGTTCCAAACAGTTGATTTGGCCACACCTAATGTTTTTGCTATCTCTCTGAAGGGTTTGTTTTGTTTTTTCAGCCTAATGATGGCTTGCCACTGATAGTGACAGCTCTTTGGATCTCAGATTGAGAGTTGACAGCAACAGATTCCAAATGCAAATAGCACACTTGAAATGAACTCTGGACCTTTTATCTGCTCCTTGTAAAAGGGATAATGAGGGAATAACACACACCTGGCCATGGAACAGCTGAGCAGCCAATTGTCCCATTATTTTTGGTCCCGTAAAAAGTGGGAGGCACATATACAAACTGTTGTAATTCCTACACCGTTCACCTGATTTGGATGTAAATACCCTCAAATTAAAGCTTAAAGTCTGCAGTTAAAGTACAACTTGATCGTTTCATTTCAAATCCATTGTGGTGGTGTATAGAGCCAAAAAGATTAGAATTGTGTCGATGTCCAAATATTTATGGACCTGACTGTATGAACATATGAATAATATAAAAAAAGGTAAAACGGAACAGAGTGTGTTTAAACATTTTAGAGAAGCCCATAACAGGGATCCGAGAAGTTAAACATTTTTGGGGTAGAAAAGGTTTCCGAAACATTGGAGGGGGGGTAATTTTGTTTTTAATTGTTTTTATTGAAAATTTGAGGAGATAACAAAGTCAGATAAAAAAGTAAAGTGTATAAAGAAACAACCCGGCATGGTATTACACAGAGTAACACAGATGCAGTTATTATATAAAAAAAATATTCTTTATAACACAGCAAAGGGGCCTGTTTAGAAACATGGTATATTGACCATGATAGACGCAGGAGCTCCCTGAACCCCAGGTCACCCCAATTGGGGACAAGCTGTAGCCAGGGGAAAGGAACAACCCACCGCCACCATTATTCTCTCAAAGGCTCCTATTAGGTAGAAGCAAAAAGCATACTGGAGACAGCATAGAATGTACCTTACATCTGTGTAGGGGTGTGTAGGGATATAGTTAAATTTAACAGGATCAGTTGGGTCCGGGTGTAGGTAACCGAGTAGTGTTCTCCGGCCCATCCACTGCCCTCGTAAGATCGGGGATGACATGTGCCCCCCCAGTGTTCAAGTGGGAAGGGAGGGGGAAGTGAGCCCCCACCCCCCTATACCTAGAGGGGGTCTATCCGAACCCAGGAAGAGGGTAGGTTTATGATGGGAGGAAAGAAATTGAGTGCAGCGGGTGGGCATGGGGAGAAGCTTGTCCCGGACTCCCTGACTCCGGGAGGGGGCGGATGGGAGACATCTCCCCAATGAGCCAGGAGTCCTGGGGACATAGAGCTGTGAGCCTCTATGGTTGATTAGACTCCAAGATTCTCCTCCAACAATGGTGGGGAAGACTCAGAGGCCAAAGTCGACTGTTCTGTTAGAAAGAGAGAGGGGAGAGAGGAAGGGACAGAGAGAGAGAGAACCAAAGAGTCAGGCAGGGGATCGAGGGTTGGGTGTGAGCTCCGTTCTGGCCTCCTGGGATTAAGGAATTCCCCATGTGTGTTGCCCATGGTTCCCAAATGGCTTCAAATTTTGCCGTTGAGTCGGTTAGGATGCCAGCTAATTTCTCTTGGGACATTATCCATAAGATTTTCCATTTGGCAGCCAGAAATGAGACTCTAGGTTTCTTCCAGGCTTTAGCAATTGTGAGTTTGGCCCCTAGTAAAATAAAATGTATAAGCTCTCAGGTGTATTTGGGGACACCAGGAAGATCATCATTTAACAGGGCTATAGCTGGGGAGATGGGTAAGTGATGATTCGTGACCTTAAAAATCAGGTTAAAGTACCCAATGGGGTGGCAGGCCCTTCCCAGTGGGAGTGGGAAGTGATTTTCACATCGACAGGGGGCTCCTCTGCTACTGGTACCTGCAGTAATGGCTTACGGATGTAGTCCATAGTTAAGCCTATGGAACGAACCATCACTTCTGGAAAGGAACCTACTGATATACAAAATGTATGTTTATCTTCTTGGAATGGTTGTACACTATCTTTATTCTTGTACCGCCTTTTGTTTCAATAAAAACTATTATTCAAAAAAAAAATCAGGTTAAAGATCCTTTTCCAGAAGGTCCTCACTCGAGGGCATTCCCACCAAACATGAGATGGGGTACCATATAGAAGACAGTTTCTGTAGCAAAGGGGATTAGCTGAAGGAAAGATGACTGCTAGTTTGTGAGTGAGTAAGGTACCATTTGGTAAGGACCTTCAGGTTCGCTTCCACTAACGATGTGTTTAGGATGCCTCTGTAAGCTTTGAAACAGGCTGCCTGCCATTCATCCAAGTCCCAGGAAAGCTGTAGATCCTCCTCCCAAGCAATCATGTAGCTCGATTAGGAAATGGGAAGAGAAAGTGACTGGTATATGATTGATATGCCGCCACTCTCATCCATGGCTGATCCACACCATTGTTCATAAGGAGTGATCATGGGGGGCATGGGTTTATTTTTTGCCATATGGAGTGTAAAAAGTGACTAATTTGACTGAACCGGAAGCGTTCAGATACTGGCATTTCTAGCTTGTTGATGCAGTGTCTCATAGTGATAGGGCCTGAAGAGTTAAAATAATGTTGGATCCGGTATAACCCCTTATCCAGCCACCATTTGAAAGCAGAAATGTGTAGGCCAGGTGGGAAAGCTGGGTTATGGAATATGTGAGCTAGGGCTCTGATTTCGGAGACGAGGGAGACGAGGGAGAATTGGAGAGAGAATGGGAGGGCAGTTTTTAGAGGGCATCCATAAGAGATAATCTAAGGTGTATGAGGGAACTGCCTGTCTTTCTAGAAGAGTCCAGTCCGGCTTTTCATATTTCGAATATATGATAGAAAGTTGGGTGAATCTGGCTGCTTGATAGTGCCAATGGAATCGTGGAAGTCCAAGGCCCCCTTAGTTTTAAGAGGAATAGGGTCCTCTGAGGTAGCCTATGGCTAGAGCCCTGCCATATAAATTTGAGTACCTTTTGTTGGAATGCTTGAAGGTGGTCTTTTCTGATTTTGACCTGAATAAGTAGAGAAGGCAGGGGAGGAGAGTCATTTTGATGGAGTTGATTCTACCAAGCCAGGAGAGCTCAGCTCCATCCCACCTCTTTAGGTCAGCCTCCAGTTTTCTATACATAGGGGGATAGTTAAGGGTGTAGAGGAGGTCCGTTCCGGTGGCCAGGTTGATCCCTAGGTATTTGATGCTAGATTCGCTCCATTCGAATTTAAAGGATTGTTTAATTTGAAATACTGTATCTGGGTGTAAAGATATATTGAGAGCCTGAGATTTAGCGTAATTGATCCTCAAACCAGATACGGCCCCCAAAGTCTCCCAAAAGTCTGCACAGACTGGGAAGGATAGTTAAGGGGGAGGTGATAAAAAGGAGGATGTCATCAGCAAATAGAGCGCATTTGTGGGAATGGTGACCACAATTTACTCCTTGTATATCGGGGTTGTGGCGGATGGCAATTGCTAGTGACTCTATAGCGATAGCGAAGAGTAGAGGTGACAACAGACAGCCCTATCTCATGCCTCTGGCAATGTCAACTGGTCTAGAGAGATGTCCTCTGATAGGAATCATAGCTTTTGGGGTGGAGTATAGGGCATGGATAATATTTCTGAAGCGAGGTCCAAAGCCCCACTGTTCTAGGATAGAGAAGAGGTATGGCCAGGAGACAGTGCCAAAGGCTTTTTGAAGATCTAAGGATAAGAGCATACCTTTTTGTTTTGAACCATTGTCCCAGTTGGAATGAAGTAGAGAAACTAGGTCAATTGCTCTACGAATTTGGTCCGGGCCTTGTCTGCCCAGAATAAATCCTACCTGATCCTTATGGACATATTAGTTTATAAAAGAGGCTAGGCATTTTGCATATATCTCTGTCAGTATATTTAAGTCATTATTGATAAGTACAGTTGAGCGAACTTCTGGAAGCTTGGGTTCTGCTGGTTCGGCCAAACTTCGGGACAAAGTCCGGGTTCGGGTCCGGACAGAACCCGAACTTTGACCCGGACCCTAAACCCCATTGAAATCAATGGGGACCCAAACTTTTAGGCACAAAAATGGCTGTAAGAAAGTCCAGGAAAGTCCTAGAGGTCTGCAAAAGGAAGGAAAATGGGGGTAAGGGTCGGACAAGTGCCCTACAAAGAAATGGGGATAGGGAAATAACTTTAAATAATTAAAAAAAAAAATAACATAAAAAAATCAAAAATGGAGGTGGATGTGGACTATCTTAAAACTGTGTGAGAAAAGTATAAATTAGCGGGGAGAAGCCATATCGCTGTTCTAAGAACAAATTTATACTTTTATCACACAGTTTTAAGATGATTGTACATTCTACAATCATCTTAAAATTCTGTGAGAAAAGTATACATTAGCCGGGAGAAGCCATATCCCTGTTCTTAGAACATCTGCAAACTGTGTGTGAAAACTATCAATTAGCGGGGAGAAGCCAGATCACTGTTCTAAGAACAGTGATATGGCTTTTTCCGGCTAATTTATACTTTTATCACACAGTTTTAAGATGATTGCACATTCTACAATCATCTTAAAACTCTGTGAGAAAAGTATACATTAGCCGGGAGAAGCCATATCCCTGTTCTTAGAACATCTGCAAACTGTGTGTTACAAGATTCTTGTCCCTATACCGAAGAGGGCCGATTACATATGAAAAGAGTGTC